>JAQFYZ010004069.1:0-11931 GCA_034695085.1 Cylindroiulus punctatus | reverse complement strand
AGCACACTTTTCCTAGCACCAGCGGATTGAACGTTATTTTGAGAGGCCCAGATATCTGGTCCACCCTGTATACATGTAGTTGTTTTGATGTTGGAAATGCAGAAAGCATTTGTTCTGAAGGTGGAACATTTCTCGAATCCTCTGGGAGTTTGGTCTACATTGAAATTCCATAAACAATCGAACAAAAACTATCAGCCTTCTATCAATTTATGATGACTGAATGAGGACGACCCTTTCAGCCTCATCGCAGGTGGTTGCTTACAATCAGTGGTAAAATGGACCGTGCGAATACATGTGAGCATGGCCTTGAAAGTGAACTTTGATTTAAGCATTTGTTCGATGACGATAATTGCCATTTAAAATGAGCTTATTGAATTTGATAGCTTATCTATGAATGAAATGATGTTTTCGATTTGTCAAGTGATCATCTTTGCAATGATGGTCCCTTAGGGGTTGTAGATAATTTGCATTAGATTGAAGTTAGATTGACTGCAAATGCATCATATACTGTATCTTTGCTTCAGTAGCAGTCAGCGCTAAATTTCATTCATTCGACCCTTAGTACATCATAACAGATACACTGTACATGGAGGGCAGCTAATTGGTTCTTCAGGGAATCCTAGCGCCATATCTGCAAATCTTTGCACCAAAATGGACAGGATGTCGTGCGCTCTTGAAGCACCAACGCATGCTGAGTTCCTAGTAGGAAAACCACGAGCCTTATCGGGGAATAAATTTGGATAATAAATCCCCGGTTGACCTCAATGGAAGAATTATTTCATGGTCAGATTTAAACGAACGTGGCTGCGTGACTCCACATTTGTCTTTGATCGATGGAAAGATGGCTATTGCCGATGATGGCGATGATTGACCAGATGGCCATAGAACGATTATTTATAAAATGGAAGATGCATGATGTACAGTACATGCATATTCAGTTGATTCGAACCAGTGCTGGCAGTCATGTTAGGTTTTATAATGCATACATGTAAGCTCCTACTATACGAATGCATTTCTTTACCTTGTGCTGTCATCAAATATCAGCCTGTTCTAGAGGACTTTCAAAGAATACATGTACAGGGCTGTGCATAGACCTCGTCCATGCAAAGGTTGACTATAGTCGTCTCAGCAAAAGAACGAAAAAATTTACAGCTAATCAGAGAGATTCGGCTTATCGACGTACTGTTTCAGGAGTTTCAGCGGTAAGAGGAAAAGGGCTGCCATGCTCGATATTATATTACAGGAAGGACGAATCGCAAACAGGAAATTGCATCCTATTGGTCTGAACGGCCCATTTTTTCGTTCTTTTGCCAAGACGACTATAGCTATACCCACCCTCTAATCAAAATTTGTCCGATATTTCTCTTTATACAGTATGTGGAAATACTGTATGTTAGTGAATTTTTCTTACATTTTTCAGCGATATTAATAAAGCTGGAATCACGTAGGAAATATTAACTACTTTTATTCGAATTTGTGGTTTTAGTCTCAGTATGTTGGAAGAAGATAAGGATGAACTTTTTCAGTTCTTGTAACTGTGTGGATGTGTACAGGGTGAAGCCAAAGTTCCGGCAAACTGCTCTGGTCTGTTTGTGAACCCCTACCCCCTCCTACCATATCCGAATTTGGTGCAGTCGCCGGAATGAAGTTAATCGAAATTAATCATGATTTACAGCCGTTGTTTTCTCCCCCTTATGGCGGCGAATGCGCGGTGACCCCAAATTCGGCTCCGGCTCCTTAACTCTCGTGCTGGTCCTTAAATTTAATCGCGTAACCCGCATTCTAGCGAAAGTAATCGGGGTCAGGCCGAAAAAGGGGTCGCCGCGTGTGGGTCAAGGCAGCCCGCCGCTCAGCGTGCTGGTCAAGCGGCAGGGTCCACTCCCATACCCCCAGCGCGTCCAACCCTCGGACCTTTCGGGCCTAAATTCGGAAAGTGGGTTACGAGCACACCTTGGAGAAAGCGAGGAAACAAGGTGAAGGTGATGGCGAACTCGATTGGAACAATGATGACCGTTACTCTTATTTAATCACGCTCGGAGCCCCGCTAGTCAGACCCGTTTAGCCTGACAGGACAAATGCTCTCTTTCAATGTTCTCATCATACAGTTTGAACTTGAAGATTTTTTTTCGGCAACTTTTGTGGGCGCCTTTAATCACACCAGCGCTGCTTCGGCCTCGAAATCTGACAACATTGGCTCTCACTGTCACTTGCCAACGCCCTGGATGAACGCATCATGCATCTATAGTAGAACCAAGAAGTGATGGAACTGGGCCGACCAATAGGGTGCAATCACGTGTTGGCGATTGATTTAGCCTGGTTGATTACAATCACGTGCCAAGTTTCACTGACTGAAGACGCATGGAAGCGCAAATCGACAAGCCACATCTCTCCGATTGGCTGTGCTTCAGTTCCATCACTTCTTGGTTCTACTATAGCAAAAGTCATTTTCGATCGAAGACGGTCTTAGACTTAGACCATTTGCACCAAAGTGTTTGTGGAAGATACACATGTATCGTCGGTCTAAAATGCAAATGTGCAAAATCTAACAAAATAAAAAAAATTACAGGAGAGCATATCAAGGAGACCAATGGAGAATAACGAATTATTATCGTGTCTATCTTTGATAATGAACTTATTCCAATGTCACTTCATAGATTTTAGCATCATGCATCTAGCAAAAGTCATTTTCGATCGAAGACGGTCTTAGACTTAGACCATTTGCATGTTAGACTGACGATATGGCATTCGTCTATGGATGGTAATGGTAATGGTCCTTGGCCGCAGTTAGGGTGTTTGCTGGAGATCAAGTTGTCAGCAATGCTCCTTTGCTTTGTAATCCGAATGATTGAATTTTATCCGAAAATGTTGCTCCCTTGGTAGGAGAGCTGAATTACATCCCATCTTCTATTGCAAGGACATCCTTGCAATCAGTTCATTGGACATTCAACATGCCTCTACTTGATCGACATCTTCACTCCTGAAAGTTATTTGTGATAAGTTATCATACATGCAATTGTTCTTGTTTTATGCTGGCTATCATGTATTCAGCCTCACTGCAGCTATTGGAAATTCACTGGCGACATGCACTTTAGAATATGCCCTGCTCCGCCTTTATTGGACGGGTGTATTAGACGTGTCATAATAAAGTGGACTTCCCCTGAAGTGCGCTTTCCTTAACGGCTTGTAAGCTGGCAGTGATTGCCTGACAACTATAGTAGTATTGAAATAGAAATATTTTACTTTCTGATGGAAATTTTGCACGTGTTTCCTTTTCGGTGGGCTTTTAGACCTTCAAATTTTAAACGTGGCTCCCAAATCTTGCTCCAGCGCTCTTGTGGCCTGAAGTGGCCGTGATGTCATGCGTTTTATAGCAAGTACATCATCAAAGCAACCGACAAGTATCTCGGCTCCATCAAAACCCTCAATACTGTCAGGCTTGTTCATGGTACCTGCCATAGACGGCACCTACACGAATTGAAGTGCAGGACGTGCGACCAGTTTATCACAGGTTGTCAGGTGAACCATGTTCAGGCCAAGCCTAGCTGCAGTGAAATGATAGGAAATGTCAAGGCAGGTCATCTGACAACGTCAACAGCAGTTACCAGCTTGAACATTTTTTCAAATTCATTATAACGTTTTGATTCAAGAATGATTTCAAATGACGACGGATGCTTGGGGGGTGAGGGTATCCCAAATGACAAATGTTGTCAACTTTGGCTTTGGAGTCAAAATCCATCACTGGTGATGATATCATCATTTGGTTGGAATTGATAAACCCTGACATAATGGTGTGGGGGAGGGGCCTCAAATATCGCTTTAAAGTGATGACATAATACTTGAACATCCGGTTCTATGACATTGAAAACGTTGCACGAGCTCGTGTACTATGCATGGTGGTCTCATCCAGTTTGTTGTAACTGCTGCATTAATTGGCCACAAATTAAAAAACGGTGGCGCTGGCAGTTCTTAATTATAACGGTGTTATCTGATGTCACATTGAGAGCAATTCGCCATGAACTGACTCCGTGCAATTCGGTCGCAAATACCTACCAATGAATTAACCGTTACCGGTGAAATGGTATTTATAACCATTCTATCGGTTGGTTATTACCCCGTAATTAGTTCTCGATCACCTGAATCAAGGTCCTATTCAATTGACAACTATACACTGTTTAAGGGAGATGTGCACGTCGTCTAAAACCGTTAGCAACTATAACCATGCTGGTAAAATTTAATTAACAGCAAGGTTACTTAATTCGTTAGCGAAATCCGTGGAAAGATTTCGGGCCTTGGAGCTAGGTGGCGATTGTTCCGTTCACAATGTATACACTGCATATAACGTGCAAGCATCGTCTCTTCGCACTTGCCTAGGGTTTTCATGAATCAGACTTTTAAATATTTGCGCAGGTTTAGAGATCTTCAATGCCAAGCTTTTAAAAAAAATTGAAGGTTGCATGGCGCTTCCAACGCCCTCTGGTAGCCTTTCACAGTTTACTGAGAAGTCCGACTTTTTCCTTGTGACTTTCATTCTGAAGAAGTAACCTTTAACGCGCACACGCCATTTGCCCAGTCTTAACCTTCGAGGTTTTTAAAAAGTCGGAAATTCGCGGAAAGTTCTGGCGACTGATTTCCAAGACTGAAATTGTTGCCAAATTTTTAGAGCGCGAATCCCTCGGAAATTCCGTTCCATTTCGGATTCAGAAAAAAGGGGGTTAAACAATTTCATTTAATCGCCACGTCTCGAATTTCGCTTTTCTCCATAAATTCGGGGTAGGAATTTCGCGGAAAATTCACCAACAAAAAATTGGGACTTTTGCCATCATTCAAACGCCTCTTATTCTTTGAAACGAGGAAATTGTGGCATCCGCCTCACTTACATGTATGTTGGCAGCAGATTGCTGTTAGACTAAGCATTAAATACCTTCAAAATTCACTCTTTGACTTAAGGATAAGGATTTGAAAGCTTAAGATCCAGCGCATTCATTGTTTACATGCAAGCTCCCTTTGACCAAATTACTAATGATGCGAGTTTGCATTGCTTTGCATTAAACACCCAGAATCCTAAGATTGTCCTTGGAGGTGTTGGATCTTATTGGCACTTGATTGGTGGTTGAAGGAGCTTGGCTGCATTGTTTTTAATATTTTATTTTTATTAATTAATTTATTTTTTTAATTATCACAAAAAAACAGAAGACATAAAGCCAACCTGCTCATCTCAAGCTGAGCCTACATGTATGTAAACTCACTATGTTGGCAAGCTGAAAGATACTGTGAGGTTAAGTTTGACTTTAATTAGGATCGATAATTGACTTGGAGATACAACATAGAGGTGGTTTCATTTCAGCAAACCAAATAGGTTAGATTAGGTCGTACTTGCAGCGACTCTAACTTGCTTGGTTTGAGGTGCCTTGAAGCATTAAACGACTCCCGTCAATTCTCAAATTACTCAAGTGGAGTCACGTTACTTTTATGTAAAACAGGTTGACATGCATGACTGACTTAATCTTGAAGTCTGTAGTGAAGTGTATAGCTTCATCTGCTAGGTTGTCCCAGTCTCCCTACCCTAGCAGTTTCCCCCTAGCTGGTGACAGCCCGGAATAAAGGTTGTTGGTAAAAACATAAGATGGCTCCTGTTCTGTCCTGTTGTTGAGACTGAGGATCAGAATCAAGTTAGAAACACTAAAGTCCACTTGTAAGCTTAACTTAAGCTTAACAATGGGAACTGCTTTGGCATTTCTGGAGTGGGTTATGCGATTGACCATCAATTATATTGACCATGCATTTAAAAAAGATGTTGCAAAAATTGTCTGGATAGTCAAGCAAAAACAATCCGACCAAAATTATCAAATAATTCATTTGAGGGTGTTGTGTTGAAATTATATGGACGTTCTGAAGCAACCAATAGCACGTCTTCATGAAGAGTAAATTTGAAAATGTCCTTAGTAGTTCTTAATTACATGTACATGCATCAAAAGAAGGAGAAGATGATCATGAGAAATATTTTTTGGCAGATCGCAACCATAACCTGAATGACACTTCATTGACCATAAAATACAGCGCTTGTGACATCATCTTTTAGCATTAGCCTACTAACACACTACCAATAATGGCGAGGCTGCTTATTTATAAAAAACAATTAAGACTGATTATAGCTCTTCTCCTTCGCATTAAATATGCTCTCGGTGCCTGGCTGACGGACCGGAAGTACAGCCCTCAGCGCTCGCTGATTGCGCAGTTTCCGTTTGGTCACGCATGGGCCAGCCAATGGCAGACAGTGATGCTGTTCCCGGCTTCTGGAACGCTGTCCTCTGCAAGCCAGGAGAATGGCAGGCAAATGGACGTTTAATTGCACTTCTTTTTCCAGGCATTTTTTGTGCTTGCAAATGAAAGCGAAATTATAGCGCGATGTTGACCTTTGGTGCCCTTGAGATTTATGTTATTAAGCTGTTATCTGGCAGGGCGGTTGGCTAACTCCAGGGCCTTCTTCAGAGCCTGGAGGAGTCACGTTTTTTGGTGACAGTTACACTGCTGCATTGTTTCTGTTAATTTCCAATTAGCGCAAATAGGCCTGCCAAATTCCTCAAGAAAGACTCACAATCCCAAGGACATCGAAGGCCACCAACATGGTGCTGTCGAATGACAATGAAAGTGCACTCTCCCATGCTAATTATTCAGGGCCATCCGCGACTTCCTCGTGTGACGCTCTCCAACATGGCACAAAGCTGAAGCGCTTACTGTGATTCACTTGGTGCTGAGTGCACTGCCTGCTCGTTCTGAGTGACTCACCCTGTACAGCTGGCTACTTGCTGATTCCACGTGGCAGCATTTGATAATAGTAGATTTGAATCAGGAAAGCTACCATGATACAGTAAGCTCTGATACATACACCCTTGCAAAATCCAAAATCCGTGTAACAAGCAGTTTGCAGAATGCATGTTACACTGTACATGCAGATGGCGCTGCGCTAATGAAATGGACCACCACTCACTGAGGATGCACTGCTCATACAGTGTACATGTACATGTTCAGTAACATGTGATACATGTGCGCCTCTGATGGGACGTACATGTATGATATCTGATTGTTATTTCAACTCTTGTCCACGCTCGATGTGGCTTGCTCTGGCAACACGAGCAATGACATTGGTTATTCTGGGCTTCAAATCATTGATCTGATCTGGAAGTTCTGAGGTGTTATGGCAGGGGACCTAGGATGTCAGGTCATTGCGGCATGCACCTGTGCCAATCCAACTTCTGGAGAGTTTTGTCCAGGACATCTTTCACAATCCAGACTCACATTGGGTTGGACTGTGTTACTCAATACGTAGGCCTACCTGATAAAACTTTTTGAAACGTTGTATCACACGAGCCACAATGCATACTGTTGTTAAACTGTTAACTTGTAAACAACCTACAGTATATGTATGCTCATAGAAATCGTGGCATGTCCCTGCCACGAGCTGTCTTGCCTGCCATGATTGCAGCTCGACAGTTACAATTGGTTATAATGTGCCTGCCATGATTGCAGTTAAAAAGTGACAATTGATTACAATGGCCATCAAAGCATGCATCATCAAATCAAGAAGATGGTTAGTCGTAGTTAGTGTCCATAGGTGTAATGTCAGAGGACCGTTAGGAAGTCAATCCATTGTGTCAAAGGTTTCGTCCAGCACATCTTTCACAATTCAGGCCTGGGTTATTCAGTACCTGAACCACATACCACTCCAACAAGTACACATTTGCAATGGACATTTCTTTATAAATGCGCCGTTGCTGCACTAGAATGGCGCCCAAAAAAGCATCGACAAAAATATACTGAACTGCAGCATGAAGGGAACATCCCTTATGGCTGGATTATGCAGATGTTTGGCATAATTAAATACATGCACATGTAGATATTTTTACTTCGAGGAATAGGGGCGGCCATACATGTATAATGTGCTTATGGAGCAAACAACTATGCCCATGTACATGCAGTTTGAATGAACCTATTTTTAAAGCACGTCATGCAGAGAAGCAAACTTTTTCTAGATTGACCTGGATTATTGCAGTTACTTTCTATGTGTAAATGACCATCCTGGTTAATCCACCTCATGATAATCTTGAGCTTATTTGTTATTGGTATTGAATGGCTGGATGATTGATAACAAAGTGTTCGCAAGCTGAAAGTGGTATTAGACAGGATTTAAACCTACATTCGCATGTAACGACATCATTGCAAACTTCAAAACATATACCTGTACATGGTCCTGTGACAGGGTGTTTGAATTATTGCATTCGATGTAAGGAGCAAAATATACTAATGGCAAACTGAAACTGAATTGCTATATAGCATGCAGGCGTCCTTCAGAAAGTTGAAATTGTAGTTAGAAAGTTATAGAACGCGTTGTCTTGGTGTGTTGTTCATTGTACACAAGTTATCAAAACTAAACAATGTAGTTCTTTAACTTTAGGGTAAAGACATGACTGGTGTTGGCCTGGGGACGAGCATGCGCTGTCTGCACCACATTTTGCTTACCTCGCGTATACATGTAAAGCAGAAATTTGGCTGACCTACAATAGTTTGGCACGGTTTTCAAAAATAAGTATACAGTTGAATCATTGTTTCGCACATTTGTCACTTTCTCGAAAAACAGAAAAGGACTTTCACTCTTCGTGGAATTGTAGGCAAATTTTGTGGGAAAAACAGCGGTTTTTTCCTCTGGCTGCAATGGAGCAGTAGGTCAGTGAGAGGAAAGTGGGCTACGTTGTCATGAATATTCATCTTCTTTTAATATAATAAATCGTAAAACTGTTTTTGGCATTTAGGTCAGACTTCTAATAAAAATCATAATAGTAACATGCTGCCCTCTTATATATGATTGGCTTATACTTCAATCAAGATTAAATTTAAAAAACAATCATGCGACGCCGGTGGCTCCCAGTAACTCAATTTTTGAACTAAATACTGAGGGAATTTTACTTTTTGAATTAGATTTTTTATATCGAAATTAAGAACTTGTTTCCTTCTGATTGATGTGAGGGATGATTAAAGGCAGGCTGGCATTCAAATAAAATAGTTCTTTGCCATTAGGTCAAGCTCATGAATCACACAATTATCGAGGCATGCATGGGTGGAGCAGCTATAACAACAGGATCAGGGATAAAACTGTAAAGCTTACAATAGTGGAGAAAATGGAAATTGGGCTATGAACGGGCTTATCGTGTACAATACTGTTAAATAACAATGCGTTCTTACTATAACAAACTCTTCCAAAAAGTGAAAAACTTTATTTTTTCAGCAATAATTTGTTATAGTCAATTTCGACGCTTAACTTTAAAAACGTTCGATGCTATTGGTTGAGTATTTGTATTCAGAAGTTTATGATAGTTGACTCCATAAATTTTTGACATTTAAAAAACACCATCTTCTTGGAAATTAACAGCTGGAAATTGATTCATAAGTTTTGAGCAGTATCCAGTTAATGTATATCTTATACCATTATTTTCGAGAAAAAAAAACATCTTTGATTCAGTTTACAGATGGTGGAGGTGGAGTCTGCACCTCACTCTATATAGTACAGTCTTCAAAACCGTTCAAATTTCGTTTTGATGCTCAACAACATTCTGCTCTTCAACCCATATAGCCATAGCCATTAAAATGGACGTCCAAACTTTCTGACTGCCCCTCTAATCCATCATCGTCCCATTTTTGTACACCCGCCCCATGAACCTTGGACGTTGTTTGTGCACGGCCCTTGGCTTAGTATAGCTGTCACAGTATTATGCTCAGTTTTGCACATGTAATTCTACATTTCATTCACATGCTAATGCATTTGCATTGTACAGTACTGTACATTAGAAGGCTATACCAAGTTTGGAGCGATGCATGCATTGTTAAGTTTCTCACAGTAGCTGGTTTATTCTTCAGCAAGCACCTTTGTAAACAACATCTCAACGATTAGTTAAAACTGGTTAAGCCTGCTGATCAAATTGTCAACTATGCGTTTATTGCCCTTGGTGGCCGCCTCATCAATTATTTAATAATTGAGTTGAATTGCCATTCATTAACTTCAAGGTGAAATTATAGGAGGAAAAGCCCCAAGTTCGCAGTTTTCTTTTTTCGCTGCAGCCCGCGTTTGTTTGTTTTCTTAAATAATACCTTTTTATTACACGACTGTCAGGGCTTGAATATTTATATAATGTTTACCTTGGCCTTCTTATCCGGCCAGCTCTACCCACCCTGGGCTGAGCGTTATTTAGGCTGGATGTGATTTTCCGAGCAGCACTTTTTTAATTATCACGTAACCCCTCGGTATTAATTATCAAATCCGTTAGACGTGCAATTTCACCTATCAAACGTCCAATCGCGCACGAGCTTTTTCGCCCTCGAAATAGGCTTTGGGAACAAGGACAAACTGCGTGGAAAATTATGGCTGGAAACGAAAATGCTCAAATTGCACATGCAGTGGAAATGAATTTGAGAAAACAAGGAAAAATCCGATAGCAACTGTAGCTTCCATGGGCGTCATTGTTGCGCACATAGTCATCACCCCCTACTTCCCAAACCCGGGTAAATTGCCCAAAATTGGGTAAAATTGACTTTTCTTTGGGTAAGAATACACCCCAAACTTTTCCTAAAAGTGTGTAGACTAAGACTGAAGCAAGTGTCAGTCTGTATGCACTGATATTCTGAGTCAGTATAACCAGCATTTATTATTACATTTTGTAATTGCATATAAGAATATGATGAATATCTTACTTGAATTAGATGAGGATACAGTAGCTGACAAGTGGGTTTCTTATAACAAGGATTTTCTAATAAGTATAGTAGCTTTTGTGCAATGAGGAAAAGTTGAATTTCTGGGGAACCCTGTGCCAGTGGTTCTCTAGCTTTAAAAAAATAAGCACGCAAATAATGTACATGGTAGTTTTATTTACATGTACATGTATTTGTGGGTTATGAAAAAGTGGGCTCTTCTTTACGGTTCGTAGGCTTGCAGCGATTGCCTGCTGTCAAGGCAGCTAGTTAAAGGAATTACATGTACATTTTTGTATTAAGCACACAATATAAAAACAAAAAGTATTGGGTTTGAATATACATATTTTGTGCACATTCGGAGAAGGTGACATTCAGGAGTACGACTACAACCTAATTTTCTGCAGGAGATATTCGTGGATGGGTCGACAGATGGCGCTGGCAAGCTCTGGGGTTTGCAATGATGGATTTGACAGTGCTACCATGGGTCATGCCTTTTGACCCTGTCGTCAATGGGTGGTTGAAATTAACGTTTAGTTTGTCCTTTTTCAATGGCTGAGCAGCGTGTGGTCGTTCCTAAACGGACAGGCGTCTTTGTTGGCTATCATTTTCACATTTTCCAATGTGCTCTTAACCCCAATTTTGACTCGGTGCTATTTGAGCGTGAAATGCTTTCACTGTCAGCAACCCATGTGTCACCCGAACTTTATTTTGCTCGGGCGGGTCCCCGTTTAACAGGTGAGAACCGGCCTACTTTTTAAACATGCCAGGCACTGGGGCACCCCTTTCCGTCCACAGGTGTGGACGGCATTTGGAGCAATTTTTGATTTGCTTTAATTTTTTGCCATTATTTTTGTTCACAAATGTTGCGATGATATCGGTTTGGGCTCGTTTCGTGGAGGATTGGATGTGGTTTGGATTGGAAAACGCCAGCGCCATGACGCGTGACATGGTATCCAACAACGGCATGGCTCCCAGAGATATTTTGCGTCATCAACAGCATATAGCATTTTGTGCATCTGCATGTGAACGGTATTTTCTGCAACAAAATGGCGATATACTCTTATCCCCTTTTACGATTGTGCACAAAACATGTTTATTGCAACTCTTTGGTCTATCCCATATGGAAAAAAATAGTCTGACAATATATTAGAAATGTATTGGGGTATAGCGTGTATATATTTGCAATATATT
>JAQFYZ010004068.1:0-11937 GCA_034695085.1 Cylindroiulus punctatus | reverse complement strand
AACATTTTCTGCATATTTCGAGATCGACCTCAGAAAAACAGCTGCTTGATCTTAAACATAATGCACAAAAACCTTCCTTAAAAAATAAGCAATTTCATTGCAAGGAAGGAAAACTTGACCGTTTTCACCAATAAGTAATTCACTAATTAGTAAATGCAAAAGACCTCAACCAGACAACCATTAGTTATCAGTTGCAGACCTAAAACTCCAGTAGCTTTACTGAGAAATTAAGATAACCACTGTGAACATGAAATATACACGTCAAATCCAAGTCAGCAACAAACAAAACGGATGGTTATTGCCCAGTAGGCCTACTCACGTATTCATATACATTGTATTTGTCTGACAGGACCACGTACAAGCACCTGTGGCTCTACAGCCCATTGCAATATGCCTATTCTGTACCATGTTCAATCATTTCTGAGTTTGTAATAGAGAAAAGCGCTATAGCTGGAAAATAATTGCAATTTTTTATCCTCCATAAAAAACCAAAACACTGTTTTACAAACATTCCCCTAGGCCTAGGACAACATATTTCTGGCTGGCCGAATGTTGCAAAGGACAATGATGAAAACAAGAGCATGAATTGAGCGCATTCAATTTCGGCGGACAACACAACACACCACATAACCTAATCTATCATATATGCCGTCTCAAAGGCAAGTTGTACCTTTGTGTTTGTACCGTACTTTCCCACAGTCATTTGGCGACGGTACACTAGGCTATAATTCAGCTAGGGACATTTCTTAACAAGACGGTATCTTACCATTAAATTCGAACAAAAAAAATTACACGTACGAAGGAATGAGAAGGTGAGTCAAAAAAGACTCATCAGCTATGATTAGTCGTGTCACTGCAATATTGGCAAAATTGCAAGATAACAAACAGCACTTTCCAAAGGGAGAATAATTGGCAAATGTTTGCCAATCTATAAAGGATCCAGAGTTAGAGTACAGCTAGAGTACCCTATATACAAAAGTTAATTTTAAAAGAAACTGTTACCTGTAGTAACAAGGAGCAAACATTGGAAAAAAGGTAGAAGAACTCGTAATTTTTTTTATTTCATGTACGGTGTACATCTATTTGGTTCGCAGGGAGTATCTCTGGCATCCCTGTGCTGATTGCAGGGTACAGGCACTGAGTTGAATTGAATTGAACTGTAGATTAATTTCAGTTTTGACCGAATGGAAAACATATACGAGCTCGTAGGCTACTGTATGTAGGCCTATACCGTATATAAATTTAAAGTTTCCAACTCACTAAGCAGAACGGCACTATATCCTTCGTTGTTATAGGCACAAAAAACTGGCCAACAATTTACCTTAAGCATACCGAAATTCAGCAAACAAAAAATAAGTCAAAATAACATGGCTGCGAAATGCATACGCCATTCAAATATGTGGACAATTTTACTGCGCTTTTCGTTTGATCAAACAAATTAAATACCTGGCAGTGGTCAATTATAGAAAAATGTAAAGAGCTCCAGGATTTTTAATGTCCATAGTGCATGAGAACGAGCAACAGTTAGTCAATTTCCACGATTATATTTATTTTAACGTCACTCCAATACGTAAGATCAAAGTGCCGACAGCCTTCTGTTTTCCCAACCATAAAGCTTCCCTAGACTACCATTCGAACACAAGAATGCCATAATGTTGAGAATTTCAAAGTTTTCTCTTCCTCGACTTCACTCCGAGTAGCTATCCGTGTTTATAGTGTCGTATAGTAATGTATGAATGCGGAGCATCTCATTTATGGGTACGTGTATTTGCGAAGATTTGCATTTGGACCCGTAATGTTTTGCGATTATGGTTTTGGACAAAAAATACTTCTAGTGGGCGTGGGCACTCAAGGAATACCGTGTTGCGCCAGTGGACGTGCATGGAGAGGAATAAAATTATATGGTTAGTCTATCATCTCATACATGCATGCATGATGCGGTCAGCAAAGAATCATGTCTACATCTACCCAAATCGGTAACGAAGAAAACAACTCAAGAGAAAAAAAACTGAATTTTATACTTCTGTTTGTGCCAGTGCGAGCCTTTATTGGTCAGTTCGATTATGGGAAAACATGTCGTAGAATGGACAAACTGACTATCTTTCTCTGTTCAGCAAAAGTACACTGCATACATGTACAATATTTTGGTTTAAATGGACTTTAGTAATTTTTCGATAGTTTTAGACACGTACAGAATCCATAAAGTATGAGTACCCCTGTGCTCAAGGTTTAGGTTAAATTTAACATGCCACTATAGTGACTATAGCAGATACACCTATCAATCAAAATAATCGTGCCACAAAGTTTCCAAACATTAATTTCCCCCTGACTTTCCATGACAACTTCGCTGCCTTTTTACAAGTTTCCCAGACGAATAGACAAGCCTGTTATGTTTCTGGGTCTGGACGATGTCACATCCTTTTTAGTTCTGGGTCTGGACGATGTCACATCCTTTTTAGTTCTGGTAGCCTGTTTCACTATCATGTGTTGTATTTGTTATTTTTAGATTTAGTGAAAGAAAATGGCCTTATGCCCCTGATCAACATGCACACCTCGGAGCGAATTTAGCATCGAAGATTGTTGTACTTCAGATTTTGAGATTCATAAATACCCGGACTCCAATTCCACGCAGTAATATTTCAAAACATCGGCAATGCGGATTACAAAGAGGGCTGATGCGCAATAGGTATAGGGTCTATGGCATAATGGCAATTTCAGTGAGTCAACATTTCTTATTATGCGAGCCATACTCCATAGAACGTGTCTATTGTATGGTGGTTCTCTTTGTGTAGGACGTACGCTCCTGCATTCGCTATCTCTTGAACCTTGAGGTCATTATTTGATACGTGACATCAGTATGCGATTGTGTTATAGTGAACTGATTTATGATCGAGAAGTAAGAATGAGTATGAAATATAGGCCTACTTCTTGTACATGAAATTCTTTAAGGTGACTTACAGGTAAATGGCGGCACGTTAAAGGGATACATTGTCCCAGGGAATGAACTGGGCATCAAACTATTCTGGTTTGGTGGACGTATCCCATACTTTTCATATCCTCGGAGAGATGTACAACAGTATTCCATCCTGAAGACAGGCATTGTGAGTCCCTGTATGCATTTCTACAAAGGCAACCTGATTTTCTAACTAGAAAGATAATGAAAACGTGTGGATGCAAGGCATCTCGCCACAGTTTATCTGCCAGCCTCCTTTATGGTTCATTATTGGCATTATCTATTGTGCGTGCCAGCAGATGCATTGTGTTCCCTGCGTTTTCGTAAACAACGAGACGTTATTGTGCTACAGGCTATTGTGCAATATTGAACGAAAACTAAGCTTAGAAAGTGGTGGTGATAATGCGCCGCAGTCCAATTACGTGGAATCCGCATCACTTGTTATCGAAATTTCTGTAATCGAACTGCACGATGCCCTTAACCAAAATTGGCTGCTATTCATTTAAATTCAAGGCAATGGCAACGGCTCGCCATCCCAAGAGATAACGATTGTTCATGATGACTGATATTGTAAAACAGCTAGGCATCGCCAACAGCTGCAAGGATCAAGTAATTTTGACTTTTGTGTTTAACCTAACCTAAAATAACATTTCTTTATTTAACTGAATAACTGCCAGGCAATCACTGCAAGCATGTTTCAGTGACTACGGTATGGTGCAGGGTAGAATATATATAGGACAATATTTTGTCTCAATTTGGAATCTATTTTTGGTCAATGATTGTGTCAACGCAATGGTGACATGTTTTTGTGATATTGTGATTTGTGAATGTGATATTTGACTCACAATCGATGTTCACCCAATATAAATTAACTGTCAAAGAAATTTTTAAACCATGAAAAAATTCCTTATTTTGCAAAAATCACACAAAGAAGCCTTCTTACTTATGCTCTTCAGATTCACAATGTGTATATACATGTATAATGTATATGGAACGTAAAGTGCTGTTCAGATATAAAACCTATCAGACGTTCTTTCTAAAATAAAGCCATTAACTATAGGTAAACTGTAGGTAACTTATACATATAGATAAACTTATTATCTACTATAACGAATCAAATGTTTTGCGAGTATGAGAGGTTAAGGATAGCCTAATCATTGCAATCTGTCATTTTTAAATAAATTTTAATTGTCTCCCATAACTGTCTCTAAGGTATAATGAAAACTCTAATAAGCACAGGCAGGGCGAGTATAGCAAGCAGGTAAGATGAAAACACACATAGGGTTCCGATATGAGGTACTCTCCAGCAGTGTATATCAATTAGTGATAAGAGATTGAGAACCCCAACAAGCGTAAATACTCGACCAATAAGCCTCGAAGGTAGTCAGTCTGCCATCGATCCGCCTATAAAGGTGAAGGACAGCATTTACGATTACAGCACTTTAGTGGTGCTTGGGAGAGTGACGTGTTGTATCCGGAGGATACTACGAGTGATGTCAAGTCAACGTTGTGGGGAGTTGATGTTTGCTTCGATCAAAACAGCCAAAAGGGAAGGTTGGGCAGAAACTAGGGCGTAGTAGATGTAAGCCAAAGGGCCTTTCAAAAGTTTCCAGAAGACCAGAGAGTCACACCTTAGATTTACAATATGTGATGAATGCCACCCAAAAAGACGAGCCATAATAAAACGTACCGGATATGTAGAACATGTAAGCCATGGCACTTCCTAACCTCCAAAAAAAGTTAATACACAGAAAAACCAAACACTAGCATTAGTGAAGTAACAGTACACCTGAATACGTCATTAATTAGAACATCTCTTTAACTATTTTCGTCATAATTCGATCATACATTGCATTCTAGTTGCAGTGATTTATGCATTCACATTATACCAGGGAAGAAAGTTTGTACTGTAATGAAGCACCAAGCCCAGTTTCATTAAAAGTGTGTGAGGAGTGAGTGCTAATAAACAAATAAATCCAGGACCTCGGAAGAATGACTGAGGAGTTACTTTTTCAAGTTTCCCAACCAAGTATCATCGCATATTTCTTGACAGAAACCTCAACTCCTCACAGCAATTCATCAGATTCACTATCTTCTCACTCCTCATTATTTCATGAAATTTATGGAAAGCTTGAAAACTAACGTGTTCGTCCCAATATGATCAATATCAAATTTAGGTCTATATGCGCCGCACTTTCCAGTGTTTTTCCACTTAATAATGATGATGTTACAAAAGAGTACAAGAAATGTAAGCGATCCACTTTTTGTTCCTTCAGTTCAAGTTCTTTTTTATCCGCGCTAGTATTCGCATACCTGAAGGGAAACCCGGATTTATTGAAAGACAAGATACAATGAAGGTAAGCAGATTAAGATCTGCTGATGCAGCACTTTCTAAACCAGCGTGGGCCAAGACAACTATGATATTCTTATATTCGCTGCTCCGTATATATTCCATCATTGGTGATTATATGGAAATTCAGACCATTGCAACGATAACTGCTTTTAGTAAAGTGCATTATTTTCGCATTGGATGCCGCAATGTCAAACATTTGATAGATTATGAGACCAGAAAGACTTATATTACCACCACCAGTCCACCACTGATATTAGCTAGTACTCATGTTTAACTCTAGTCAAATTTTAAGATTCGGTACTATCCATCGTTGATGGACATGGCAGACTCAGTGGTCAGGCAGTATAACATTGAATTGAAAAATAGAAGTTTAGCTAGGGTGGGTCCAGGGCTTGGTCAGGCGCGTGTACAACATGGGTTTCCTAATACCTGTCCTAATCTCCGATCTTGAAGAGGTTGGTCGAGCACAGCCAGAGAGCTCTACAGAAAATGCATTAGCCGTAAGGCACTGATGGGGCAAGCCATTCGCTCAAGTTCTGGAGGCAGAATAAAGACAGCATTTGGCTGATTAAAAGGCAAAAGGGTCAAAACTTGAGCCGAACAACAGGGGTCATTATCATATATTTATAAAAACAAGAGCCGGCCACGCCCATGCAGAAAACCAACGGTCATATTCTCCAGCCAGGTTCCTATGTAGTGTTTTGGCGGTTTTCAAGAAGGATGGTCCATATTCGCTGGCCGCACGGCAAACGCCGAGAAAAAATCTTTAAAAAAAGTAGGTAAATTTATCCACGCGGGTCACTGATCGTTATTAGCCAGAAATGAAATACTGGTGTAATTTAAACGTGTATAAAACTGCCTATAATGTATATCGGCGAGTGGTTGCAAAGGGAAGCTAGGAGTGGCGACCTCAAAATATGCATCGCTTTGATGGTCTACCCTAGGAAATTGATACAAACGGTCAATTTATGGTGGCCGATGCAAAACCCTCTTGGGGATGGGCCAATGATGGCTGACGTCATATATTACCTGTACAAACCACCCAGTGCAATCGGTTTGGCACAAACGTGAACAGTGGGCTAGATCCATCGGATCGTTCTGAAACTGGCAAACCTCTCAAAATGCAAGGAAAAAAATCCGTTCCCCCTACAAAATTTTATTTAAAACCGGCCAAATTCCGAAGAAAAATGTGAAGTACTGAGATGGGCGAAGCCACATTTCCAACCATGGAACTTACTCTTCCAGTCAAAATGTTATTCAACTCCAATATAGTCGCTGGCTAACTAGGCTAAGGATCACTTAATGATGGTTACATTCGTCATTACCGTCAATGCCCCAATAAATGTTATTTAATGCAAATACAGTTTGTATTTCACCCACACTGCCCTACCCATGCAATAAGAGCACAATTTAAAAGCATTGATCATCAAGTCCTGTCCTCATGACAAAATTCTTAACACTGCTATGAGTTACGAGGAAATTGTTTTGGAAAAAAGTAGAACTGAAGTTATTTATTTCAGGCATTTTGTTCACAAGGAGTGCAAGCAGGAGACGTTGTAATCGCTAGAATTGAAAATGGCATCCACAGTAAAAATCTCAAGATGGTCACTGGTAACACTTGGTCAAGTGATCACTATGTTAAGCACAATTTCGGAAGAGTGTACGGACTGCAAACAACATTGAGTGATATTTTCTGCTGCGTGGAATAACCGTAGCAATAAACATAGCGCTTTTCCCTGCCTGGACGCCATTTTCAATTCTTGCGGTTATAGCGCCACCTGCTGGTGCGCCCCGTAAACCAAATTAATGAAATAAAAAATTAGTTCTACCTGCATGTATTTCCAAAATGCGGTCCCTGTGAAGGTATTAAAACAATATTTTGCATGAGGGTAGGGCTTTATGATCAACCTGTATAACAGGAAACAGCATCCTTTCAGAGGATTTATTTTCGAGTCAGCGGTGGCCTCAAGTGATATATACCGGTACGAGTAACAGCAAAAACTAATGGGGTACCAACATTTTTTTTCATTAAATTAACAACCGACTAACGTGCGACTTAAGGTTTTTGAGCTCGAAATGACAAGACAGTTTATTGCCAGGCCTCCTGATATGGGACATCCCAGATAAGATCAACATCCCAAAACGCTATTAATCGATTCCTGGTACCCCTTGAACGACTAATAACGGTATACTGTTTCTTGGCACTGGCAGCAGCCCCATAGCCAGGGCAAGCCCCATCACGTGACGTCCCATTTAATTCCATTACATTGACATTGACCTTGCACGGTGACCTGACCGCCTACATCGTTACTTTTTTTTCCAGAAGCAAAAAAGCAACATTTACCTGGCTACTGCTTAAATTTCAATGGCTTCTGCTTTCAGACCCAAGTCGAGATAAAGACTGCTGCAGAAACCGATCTACATATGACAAATGTCCATTGACTATTTTGTCTTGGGCAGAATGAAAGTAAAAGCATCCTGCTGTTTGGACAACCCAAGGATCCCCCATGGAGGACCACCTTCTGCCAGAAGTCTATTCGGGATAGCACCGAGCCACATGTAATCTAACATGTCACTTAAAATGCGCTTTATATTCAAAATGTGAGCATTTTTTCCTACCAAAACCACGCATGTATATACGAAATATGGCAGGTTTGGTTTTTTTATTCGGCTTTTCCAGATTCTCGCATTTTTTTCGGCCGAATTCATGTTGTCTTGTTTGTATGAGATGTTGCACAGTATGGCCCTTGTCTTTTGAAGCCATAACAATGCCTAATCTGGTGGTCTTAGTTAATTCGCCTGTCAGCTGACTGACATTTGTCTTTTCCCTTTTATGCCTCGGTCGCATTAAAGTGCCAGGAAAAGAAGTCAAACCTTTCAACCCTTAAAAATTGCAATTTTGACCCTGATTTCAAAAGAAATATATGCATATTTAGCGATGGGGCGCCGTTCGGAGGCACCGCTTTGCAGGAAACGCGTTGTGGTTTTGTTCAAAAAAATATTCGTGCAGGTAGACATATTTCAAACAGTTGGGGAAATTTGATTATAATGAATGTCCAAATCCACGTCGTGACAAGCCATAACTTTGCAGTCGTGTATTAGAAACGAACGCCTTTCATCATTATTACAGTTCCGTATTTTATGAAGGAAAACATATCACAACGATATTAATAATTTCCACATTTTGAGCAGTTGTTCCAAAACAGAAAAAAGCAACGTTTTCTGTATTTATTTTGGGATTACTTGATGAGATTATATTTCCTCTTAATGGGGTTGGTGTAAAATGCCCAACATGCAAAATATTTGGTTCATATTTATATTATGCTGAAATAAATAATGAAAATACTGTAGCTAATTCTTTTTGCTACAATTTAGAAATGAGTATTTTTCCATCGAAAATTTCAGCCGAAAATTTAAAATTTGAGGTTCAAAGAAATCCTTGGAAGATGTCTAATGAATTGGGTATTGCGAATTACATTACATGTCGAAGTTTCAATTTAAATGTTACACAAGAGATCTTTTTTACCATTCTCATCTTCCAAGGTGTTTTTATATCATTTCTAGCTTACAATACAGGTAATCTGATTGTCATGAAATGCTTAATTTCAAACTTTAACATAGCGAGGAAAATAGCATTTTTCAAGTAAATATATTTGCCAGATATTTTGCATGCTGGATAGGTGGTGGGCATAAGTAAGTGTAAAAACCCTTTAACTGTTTTGAATTTATTCAGTAGCCATTTTAAATGGGTGGTGTGCTCCTGAAACTTTTCGAATAATAAAACAGATGACCATAACAATCTTTCCTTGTCATATACTTAAATTAACGAGAACCTACTCACAACTTTTGAGTATAAATCAATTGAAAACGCCCTAGTGAATTATTAAACTTATCGAATTTATACATTCAATACGCCCAATTTGATAACAAAATTAGGTCAGAAAGCAATCACCGGATTTTTAATTCGTACTTCATTCAGCCCTTAATTTAGTGCTCGTTATATACATTATTATGACAGTACTGGAGGCGGTTACCAAAGTGGCATTGTAGCTGTCACATTGGTACACATGTCTATGTGGAATGACAGCTGAGCGGGTCTTCATTAAAGAGAAAATGTATTAGGCCATTAAAAGCGTTTTCTTCATTAAGAACACGTTATTTGAGAAGGTACTAACTACACGAGCTCGTAAAAACCTGCTTTCTGACCAACTGGACACGCAGCTATTTACATGTAATTCCCATAACAATTTTTAACTAATTTCGTCAATAGGATTCACGACGAAAACAGTACCACGACCGGTTTTATGGACATTCATTAATCATAAGACAACTATCTGGGCTTTCATATGACCTGTTAAATCAAACTATAATCGTACGAATGCTGTAATCACTTTAAAAGACAAGCGGTAGCCCGTTTGATTATACCTGTGATCAGTCATTAAGAGATGCAGAAAAATGGATAAACGTGAAATGACCTCATTGGAATCTGACAACAATTGCTGTATAGATGACATAAAATGTTAACGTCACTATAAAAAAGACTGTCACCAGGGGTTGTAGCTGCAAGATGGGAGGAGTAAGGTTCACTAAAATTGGAATACTGTACATCGGACTAGAGGGGTATTGGGGAGGGGATTCCAAGAAATACTGTTCTAAAGGTAATGTTGTAGGTAAAAACACAAAAATTAAAAGATACGAATCTTCAGCATTTGTTGTATTATTTTGTCCAGCTCCTGTATGTACACGTACAAGAATGTAGGACGTCCAAGAGGACAGGGGGTTGTCCAATGCTAAATAAAACTGATTATACTGTACATTGGTGTGGAGCACATCTCATTTTTGAGGCAATGTCAATGCATGGAGGGCGTATTGACATTTTGTGCCATCCTTTTCCTACTCTGTCATTACCTCGATGTTACCTAATTACCGCAGGTATATACAAAACTCTGGGCGTCAAGAAGCAAGGGTAATTTTTGATCGCTACAAAAAAGTATATGGCAGCTGTGTTCCAAAGCCAACACCAACAACAATATTCATTAAGTCGTAATGTTTTGGAATCCACCCTCCCACTAATTGTGGCACTCTTAAAAGCCCTATTAGGGTACTCTTCAATTTCGCAGAATACAGGTACACCTGCTAGCTAATTGTCCCATTTGAAAGGCGTATGCGTCTCCTAGCTTGACGGCCATCTTGGTCAGGAAACTTTGCGTCAAGATTTTGCTGTCAGATAAAAGTAGTGCAATCATCTTTCCTATATCTTCATGCCACGCACATTAACTTTCACTAATATTTAAGGAGGTTGCAACCTGGGTATGTACCCAGCTCTTGAAGCTGCATGGGAATGATGTCAAAGGGCGTAAAATATAAGGAAAAAAACATCATAAAATGGGTTCTGGAAGGTCTATTGGCCATACCCAACACATGGGACACCAAGTTGTAAACATAGCAGATGGTTGGTACACCAGGACAGTGAGAAATCGGTCATCTGACAAGATTACCAGAGTCGTTGTCCAGTTTTTGTGTAACACCTACACAATGGGCAAGTGAAATCTTCCCATGCGGAGTACGCAGGGCTCCACCAACATAATGCACCAAGAACCTAAATAGATGGAATGCTTCGATCACCTGTTGTCCACCAGCATCGTCCACCCCTTTGTCTTTAATTGCACGATAGGGGCTTTGTCCTCATTTTCCAGTGCCCCCATTGAGGGGGAGGGTTAACGGCTATATAGCCCATATAGTGCGGAACAATGTGAAGAGCAGACAATAAGGCGGGCCTGCCTCAGACGGGACAGCCCAGCCAAAAATAATAATTTACAGCATTCGAAAATTGATAGCTGCCATACAAATTGAGCGAGCAGAGTTACTGCTGGAGAGTATCGCAATTTCGCTTTTGGTAAAAACAATGAAAGGCTCGCAGCAGGTGGGCCTCCATTTCGATATGGACGTCATAGGTGCTCATGGACTCGGTACGGGCCATGGGACGAGAAGGTGCGTGGTATACAAGCACAGGTACGGGCAATGGAAATTTAAAAAAGATAATGGAAATGCCCCTCAGACCTCCATTACATCGGGTTAAAATAATGCGCCTTATTTCGTAGAGTCCAATCGCACTGGCTTAATTTATTTCCTCGGGTAATAACCAAAAATGAAAAAGAATAACCCGCATCCAGTTATACGAGACCTTGCCCTTTATGGGACCAGACCACGCTTTTCAGAACTGATTTACCTCGTTTTAGGTAATGACTCGACTGTTGAGATTGCTCGGGCCAGTTTGCAGACATCGAAGAAGAATCTTTGGCGGGTATGGGTACAATTCGGCATGCCCTATAAATACCAGACAGGCACTTTATAAGAAAGCACTTCATCTTTTTTTCTTTCAAAGATTTCTGTACAGTATCAGGGCATGAAACGAAGTTTTCACCAGAGGCTGCCACTCCACAACACCTTCATCCAGAATTCCAGATCTGTCATTTGGAATTGCAAAGCCTAAGCTCTTCAATAATAGAAAAATAATCTTTGACCATCTGAAGGTGTTTCAAAAATCAATAAGAATATTAAATGTGGCGTTGCATCGACATTTTTGCAGCTGGCCAGCCAAAACACACCGAATAAAAAGAGTTGTACAGTA
>JAQFYZ010004067.1:0-11944 GCA_034695085.1 Cylindroiulus punctatus | reverse complement strand
AGCGTGGCCGCGTAGGTCATCCTGCCACGCGTGAAGGGCAATGCAGTGGAACGAGTGGGAATTCCTGAAATCATCGGATGCCAGCACGAGTGTCAAAAGCGTCGGGGGCATGAAAACAACGGCAAGTGGGTGGCCGAGGAATCCTCCAAGAATAGGAAAAAATCTTCCCAATTGAAAAGAACAAGTTGGCTATGGCGAAAATAAATTATACGTGTCCGGTGTCAGCGAGCAATTGCAGACTGGAAGCTGCAACAAGAGAAGAGAGAATGTGGCGAGTGGTTGGAGATGCCTCCGAGTCGACTTCGTAAAGTTGATGGCGAAGTCACGTGGGGGCTGAGACGGGAAGGAACGAAGGCCTGGCCTCTGGAGATGAAAGCGTGGCTGCGAATGAGGATTTCGATGAAGATGAACAAAGCTAGGATCTTCCTTTGGGCGGATTTTATTGGGTGCCTGCTGGCTGGGATTCACTCACGTGGAAATCACGCTTTGTACCTATCGGAAAAGAGCCTGGAGATGCATCACCATGCGTCACCCGGCTTACTCCTACATGTACCTCCACTTTGCAGTGTTTGCCTACGGAGCCATCGTTACGTAACAGTAATGGGACCAGCTTGCGCAAGATGCGCAGCTTGGGGAAAAGAACAATGAGAGAATTTTGCTGCTATTGTCCGACGCCGAACGGTGGAGGTCAGCGGCGATTAGTGACATGCGTGTAAGTGTGGCTAAGTGATGAAATCCTCCATGGGCGATGTCACTCGGAGGTTTCGCGTTTGGAAGAGACAGGTTCTTGATGATGTTTACAACAACAGCAATCCCATGTATTGCGTAAAATGAATCAAAGTTGCAGCTATAGCTTATATACTGTATGTATTTTAGCCCACACGAAAACATACATGTAGAATTTAGGTATTAATTTAGCTAGTTTTAGTTATAATTTAGCTGTCAGTTTAGGTTTTATTGCGCAGTTTACACGACATGGAAAAATCACGAAAAACTTGTAATGTCGGGCAGCTTGACTTGGCTTCGAAAATGTTAGGGAATTTCTCATACTGGTCATGGAATGACTACTCGCCAAGTGGTGTTTCACTTCTCCATTCTGAAGGTAGCAGCAACGTCAATACCTGTGGACAGGGTTTGCAAAGCGTTGTTGCATATTTTAGTATCCTTATTGTATCCAAACATACAGAATATAGTTTTTATATGCTATAAATATTTAACTTTTGCGATTCTTCAAAAAAGATTAACACGTCTTCGTCTTCCAGAAATGGTCAACTTAACCGGTCATCTTCTCCCAATCTTCTTCGGATTCTCCAAGCAGAATTTACTACAATGACCAGTACTCGTGCAGATTGCGATGTACACTGTACATGTACAGTAATAGACACAAACGAAAGTTTAATTTCATTTTTGTGCCTTTAATTAAAGTTTGTTATAGATGTGCAATTTCCTAACGATAGTAAAGCCATACTAGATACTTGGCGATGAGTATGAACGGTAGGTTAAACATTCGTTTTGTTAAACTAGGCCCGAAAACCCCCCGAAAGTTTAAGTTGACATTTGTGCTTTTAATAAATGTTAAATAACGTTTATTTTGCATCGCTAAGTATCTATTAGGGCTTAACATTTTTATTAAAGGCACAAAAATGAAATTAAACTTTCGTTTCTAAAACAATCGTAGTGCTGCGCAAGATGTCTAATGACAGTGTTTTTTTAGTCTCCTTCATTTCCTAAATTTGCCAGCTTTTTTCTAAGAAATAATGACCAGACTTGTTTAGATGTGATGAAAATAGATGATCTTTCTTTCCTTTTCGGTTCATTTTTGATTGATATCATTCGATAGAGATTTCAAGGCACTGAACGAGGATCCCGTTGCACAATATCGGTGAATAACACGAGTTTACAAGTAAAAGCGAAGGCCGTTTTGGAAAGTCCACTGATAAGAGCTGGAACGACGGCGTGAAATTATTAATGCATCTTTTATCGTCGAACCACACGCTGGCAATTAATTATCGAAGAGAATAAAAGCCACTCTCGAAATCTGCGCAGTGACGAATTCATTTTCAGAAGATGATTTATGAATTCGCGTGTGTCTCGTTATGTGGATCCGGAACATCACCGTCACGCTTTTCTTGTCAGATTGTTGATCTATCTGCCGGTTCTATTGCATTATAAAACAATCAAGCGTGTTGGGATGAAAAAAACGAGAGCACGAAAAACCGATTTCAAAATTGCCTGGCGGCCATCTTGGCTATCTCGTGTCCACGCGAACATGTTCTTCGGCTGCTGCCTCAAGACGCTCGCCTTATCTCTTCTCTAACAAATGACCCAAGAATTGAATCTGCTCTGAACGAAAGAATGCCATTGTTGTCGCTCACGCACTTGCATTTAATCAGGAGCCAACAAATCTCGCGTTCTTCAGGCGGCCATTTTTGCTGATCTTGAACTGGTTGTGGATCACATTATGATCAATGTCAGACGTTCCAGACAAAAATGATGTGCAAAACGTGTGCGGAATAGTCTTCTACAGAACATTTCCTGCATCAATGTAGTAGATCATGTTGCATAAATCAACTCTTTTTGCATTGCTGGCACATAGACCGTTTCAACAAATTAAACACACGATAGGGTGGAGAAAACAACGGAAACATGGATGAGGCAATTAATACAATCTTTTGCAATGTGTTGGCTTCATGTATGATTCGAAGAGCGAAACTTGAGCATCTTTACTGCTTAGCATAATCTTAAGACGATTTGAAGCAACTGGAAGATCTTATGGAAGTAAATTTGAGAATCTTCAAAACTTATAAGAATTAAATTGAGGATAAAAACACCAAAAAGATTCATGAACATGTAGACTTATGTGGCAAGTGTTTTATTATTTTGTTTTTCTCCTGTTTAAAGTATAGAGGAATAGGACGTTCGAAAGGTTAGGGGTCAATTGGGATGAAATACATGTACTGTACATGATGAAAATACATTGTAGATTAGTTTTTTATGGCGGTCGTCCATGCACAACCAGATGGAATTTCAATAGAACTTGCTTCACTGCTCATTTCTGTAGGCCTGCCAAGTTTTTTGGCAATTACTTAATTTTCAAGAGTTCGGCTAATTGCAATTAATGTTATCTACACGATCGGATTTAAAACAGCATTTAGCGTGCAGTATTTATGTCCATGCACTGTAGTTGCACTTGCAGGAGGCCTGGTAATTTGCTACGCGTAGGCCCGCCTGCATAATTGGGATGCTCGTTTCATTTGACCTCTCGAGTGTGCAATAACAACATTCGAAATTCCTCGAATCGTATTGCATTTACTTGGCCTCGGGGAATCCGGGTATTTAAGCTCGAATCTGATGTAAACTTTTGGGCATTATGTCTCATTATTTTCACGGGATTACCTTATGGGGTTGGATTTTCGATTTTTTTTTCTGACGTGAAAAATGCTGCAGGTAAGCAGCCCGGGTTGAAAAATTGAAAGCCGACCCCGATTGTTGGGCCCGTGGGGTCGCCACCCCCGCGGCAAATGATCTGATAACGAGACGTAAGGCACGCGAGGGCGTGACCTTTCCTGTCTACGTCCTGTATTCACTAAAAGTTGCGGATCTCTCAGGTCGGGATGCTCGATCTTTCGATGAAATTCACGAAGAAAACGTTTTCCAATTGTTTTTGTTCAAGCTGTGGAAAATGAAAACGTGGCAAATGCACGCAAATGTAAACAAAAAACGAAGCACACACTTGACTGTCACATCGATTTTGCATGAAACACAAAGTTTATAAAATGCAGACTTTTAAGATACCTTACTCATATACATGTACATGTACACTGTACTTAACATACATTGCACCTTTAATTGAATTGAGCACACTGTATACTTGATTTGAAAGCCATTTACTGTATATGAAACAGAGGCAAATCATTTAAACTCATAGTGACTCGATGCAACTGAGCTTTATTTACATGTAGTGCTACTAATATATCATTCTGATGTATCTTATTTTAATTTTATTTATTTTGTTTGCTGCACCTTTATTGCACAGCCTTTATAATGTATTTCATTTTCCTTTCATTTTTCCATGTAACATTTCTGTACTTGGGTAAATCTACCCCCACCACATGACAACTCAGGTGCTGACTGAGGGTGTAATAAATTGAACTGAAATTGAAAGGAGAGTTAAAGTTTGCATGTAAACTGTGACTACATGTATTTTCAAAATAACCCTCTTCGGATCTAAAAATCGATGCTCTCAGTCTAGCCTACAAATAAATTCTTTATGATAATGTTCTCGATTGACCTGTTATGTCACTGATCATCGTGTTGTTGGATTTGGATTCGCTATATTGAGGACACATCATTTGACCCCACGCTTTTTCGGTTAATCTCTTTCTATATGACAAAGCGAGGCAAAATTAATTGGAAGCTTCTAAGCCCTAATTCTGGTTAGGTGCAAACGTCGTGATGTTGATTTTTTTTTCCGAAGCTGTTTTTTGCTTTTCATTTATTTGGTTTTTTTCGAGATTTATTCCGCACGTGGGCACTCGAGGGTGGTTTGTGACCCTATAAGGTCAAAACAAAGCAGTAATATTTATTCTCTTCAGAACTGAGACATCCGCCTCGCGCATGCTGGAATACCTCAGGGGGCCTCAACTCCTCAGCCGTTACCTGGGGTCGTAACCTTAGGGTCACGAGCTCGATTTTTTTTTTTCACAAAACGAAGAAGATAGCAATTCTAATAAGCGCTTTGAAATTTCCCAACATAATTTTTGCTATTATATCGTGATGAAATTACAGGATTTTCAAATTGATCATTAATCATTAGTCGCCAACCAATGGCGTGTTTCCAAAAATTATCGCAGCTTACACGAGCGAGTGTCGTTTCTTTCGTAGAATTTATCAGGATGAAAACTTCACGAAAAATTACGTTTTCTGCATTTATAAGAGACATTCCCTTTATTTTTGAAGTTATGAAAGGCGCATTGGGAATTTGATGACTCTCATCGAATTTCCCATTAAGGAGATTTGAAATTACTTACAGTGTCCTGCTATTTAAAAACAAGTATGAGAAATCGGCTTTTCGTAATGAGAAATTCGATAACAATCAGAAAATTCCTAACGTGTCCTTATAAATACAGGAAAACGTAATTTTTGGAAAGTTTTTAAAATCTCTAAATTACTGTTTTAGTTCTTACTAGAGCGGTTTTCCTGGACATCCAAAATCTTACTTTTATGCATCGGATATACATGTACATATATATAGTGGTTTCGAAGGATCAGATCGAATTAATTTTATTTCAACGATTCCATCCTCAGAAAAATCAATATTTCTCGATTTCGCTGGTATCGAAAGATTTAAAGAGATTACCATTGAAATGAATGAGATTAGGTTTAAAGATTGATTTTCGATGTACGTCCTTATCGGATAACTAGGCATTACTAATACATATGATGTCTGTTATTTAACGACACTAGCAGTTTTTGTGAAACAAAGATAAGTTCTATTTGATTTTACTCGAAGGTTTGTGACACAATATTCAAATGACCACACAGAACTCAATGTATAAACATAAATTAATATGATTGACCTACTATAGTAGATTATTCGACTAACACATTTTCAATATATCTCATCAACTAGAATGCTCGTTTTTAAAATGCCTCCCTTTAAACGTAAGAGAACTGAACAACATACTACACGAGCAATGACGCTTCAAATCACTGACGCTTGGGCGACACAAGGCTGCAAGCGGCTCTTACAAATTTCAAATTTGCTGCTCATTTGTCTAAACGTGTTGGGGATTTTTTATGTCCACATGACTCGCTGTGCACCCCAAAACTCACTTCGCTTTCTACAACCTAATATTTCATTAACAACGAGGATAGTTTTTAAAAATTAAAATGCATCCTGTACAGCCATTATGCATTCTTTGCATGCACTCCACCTGATGTACAAAAGCCTTGGAAAATACCATTGTGCATGGTGGGTGAAGGATTCTATCGTCAGCAGCTAGGTTGACCTCACATCAGTGCCCAATTTTTTTACATCACAGCTTTTGAGTTTCAAACCTTAGCTGTTTTTACAAAGAATAAAAATAAAATAAATATTTAAAAAAAAAAAAAAAATAATAATTATAATATGAAAAAGGGAAAATAATTTCCACGCAAAATACGACGACGTATACATGCACACGAAGATTAGAATGGTTGCAAGCTTCTGAGAGATGGACTTAGTGACTAAGTCTGTCATCTGGTGGTGGTATGCTTCAAAACACAAAATCCTAGACGTCATAAAATGGCACCCACCATGGGTGTGTGGTAAAATCTGATTTGCTAAAACCAGACACATGTACTGCATATTTTTTCCATGCGTTTAACTCCCACCAGTTAATAGTTTTCAACCGATTTTTAAATTCGCCCATATTTCCATTAAAATTCTGCACCTCAATCGAAAGTGGAAACCCAATGTTGTGATCATGTGCGATGTTAGCCATACTGTCTTCGTCGCTGGCTTCAGTTTGGCGTATTTTCATAACCTTGGATGAGGCGACGCAAGAAAAAGGGATGCTCACAGCCTTACGGTGAAAATTGCTCTGGCTTTTTAATAGTCGAATCGCGTGGTCGAGCTTTTCGACTAGTCGCAAAATGTCACGGTTGCCAAGGCAACGGCCTCGTGCAGTTTGGGTACCGGTCCTAGTTGTGCCGACAGTAGACATACATGGATTTCTGGTGAAATAGACACGCTGCAATCATTGCTGATTCGAGAAGGGGCGTGCTGTGCCCTAAAGTAGGCCAAAAGCCTCATTATTGATCTGACGCCACATTGCCATGCCCTTATTAATTTCTCTCAAAAAAATTATAAGAGTCAGGAAAAGAATTGTGGCGGAGTGCAGTGCTCCGTGTATTAACATTCACGTAGATTAGCACTGATTGCCTGGTTGTTAGGGAAGCTACATATAAGTAAATAATTTTCGTTTTTAGGTGTGTTTAAACTAGGTAGTTTAAGTTATTCACAATGAAACGCAAAAATGCCCTCCCCTCCCCCCAAAAAAAACAACCAGAAAGTATACATTTGATGGATAAGCATAGTTAAAATGTAGATACATTGTGCACAGTATTTTGTAGCAGGTTAAAAAAATTAAATTACAGATGGAGAATTTAATCTACTGTTTTATATCAGGCCTAGCATTCGCAGTGATAATCATTCATCGTCATTAGGCTTATCCCTATTGGGTGATGACATAATAATTTAACGCCATCTTATCATTCTATTGATAACTACTCGTCGAAGATTTTTGGAATGTGCTAATAATCCGAAAAATTTGATGGGTTTAATTCAATTTTCAATTTAGCGTCATATGACCATATCCCAAATGTTTCATTGAGTACGTGAATTTCCTTGGTGACATCTGCTTATAAAAACAGATGCTTTTGGTCTCAAATCTTCGGTTTTCCCCTATGGCCCCTTGACGTGGGCAATCACTGATAGCACCAAAGCCATGCAGGTTTACTCTAGCGGAACCGAACAATTTCGCATTCCTTTAAGTTTTGGCAACATTTGGTATCTGTAAAGCCTGGTGTTTAACATTCAAGTAAACTAGCAACGCTCGCACGCAGTTGTTTAAACGTACGTAGGTTGCATGTCTCTATTATCCAGTGTTGCTGTATTTCTTACACCGACTGTCTTACACCACCCACGACGTTTCACGTGCCAACTCATGCATACAATACAGTTTGCAAGAGGCATCTGGTCAGCTTACGAGACGCATTCTTGAGCACTGCTCATGACTCATAAGAATGTGTTCGGGATGATTAGCATGGATCCGCTAGACAAAGCACCGCAAAATCACAATATGTATTCTAGTGCTTTATCTGCTATCTTTGCTTTGCAGCTCCATCATCACTGAAATGATATTCCATTCATTAGGAATTCCACGAGCAGTTATTTTTGACCATGCCCGTCTGCAGTCACGTCTGTTTTTCTTGCCATATCTCCAATTCGAGAAATCTTGGAATTAGACGACTCCTAGCGACGATTTTTATATCCCACGACAAATGCTTTTTGTAACCCTGCATCTCGGTCGTCTGTCTTTGGTCAATAAATAGTTGGAGGAACATGAAACAGCACTTAACAATCAGCTGTGTTTTGGCTGGTAGATAGGAGCTCAGAAGTCTTCGACGATGGGTGAGGGGATGGGCTTATCCTTAACCTTATCCGGACCCAACTGTTGGACTGTAATGAAGCCCTTGAATTCACAGAAAATTTTTGGGATTTGTTGCATCTGAAGTGAATGGGCATCACCAAGACCAAAAGCTCAAATGCCCAGACATACCAGAGTGGACAAAAAGTAACTTAATTATTTTTACTTAACTTCTTTAATCTCACTTACGTTAATTCAATAAACAGGAAACATAGGAAACAGGAAGTAGAGTGATGATCACCAGCTTTGCCTGTTTAAGCTGTTTACATGCTGTTGGCAGCGAATTTAGCATGCTTGGTGTGAGGCGTTTTGAACACTCTTCCCTCTCCCCATGCCGATTCCAATAGGATTTTGGGTGTTTTCCAACATGTCACCACCATGTGACAGACTTTGAGGCAAATCATGCATACTCATGTCATCACCAGGACATATTGTAAATGTTATTCTCGTAGTCATGCTCGTATACAATTTGGATTCACGTGGACTTGATTGATAGCAATGTTCGTGTTCATGACAGTTTGCCATCCAACTCCGTACATATCAATTTCTCTAACTAGGAGTTGAGTAGAATAACACGCATTAGGTTCATACCTATCTTATTATCCTTTTTATTTAATCGTTCATTAGCTGAAACTGGCCATGTAATGGCGTGGTGTTGCGTGCGACAAAACGAGCATCACATCCTGATTATAGACTCCCATGCATATTTTATAAACTGTGGTTATCTGAGCAACCATATACTTTTATCGGTAGGCTTTTATGCATCAGATTTGATTGCGCTTAACCCACACGAGTGAATAAGTCCACATGGCTTGAACGTAAACACAGGATATGCTCTTTGCTCCCCCAATGGCTTACTTTAAATAATATATATTTTAACTGAATTATGTGTAGTGCTGCATTTTTTATCTCGAGAAAGCAAGCCTTCTTATGTTTAAATCGATGAGGTGACGAAGTGTCTGAAATTAGTTTAGAGTTTTCAAACCATTACGTGTGGGATATATGCAAGTTGAACTGGATTATACCAAAAACAAGACTAGATGCTAATACCAGCCTACAGGAATGTTAAGTCACGTCAACATTTTCGCCTCATTCACTTGATGCTGTGTGCTATTAAAGGGCTTGATGGAACAATTTGATATTTTTGAACTGTTCTGATTGTGATGCGTGCTCTGAATGGGACTAGTTCTCCCAAACGCATCCAATTGGTTTTTGGACGAGTTATCACGAAGAAGCGAGGGAATATCACTGGCACATCTTTAGATAAATAACATAAATAAAGAGAGCGTTTAATCTTTTATTTCCCTGGAGAGGCATTGAAAGCCCCAGCCTCAACTGATTCGCATTGAAGCAGCTGGAATAGTCCGTGTTTACACTTTAATTATGACCATTACACCCATCTTGAAAAAAAAAATTCTAGTTTTTCCAGATATTTTTTTCTGAGATAAGTAGTGACAAAATAAAACATTTGTGAATTATAAAATCTTTCTCGATTATCGGGGTACCACGCCCACTGTCCTGTTTACAGTGTATATGACGTTCTTACCAAAGCAATGAACGTTTTCACTGCCATTATTGCGTCTGCATAGCTATTATAGTTTGTAATGCACAATTACAGCGTGTATGATACATACCATGCCCCAGTTCTGCTTCTTGTTAAAATTTAGCTTTTTCCTTTTCAACTGCATTCCATTGTTCTCGCTTTTATTTGCACTCAACGAGCTTCGAGCAGTTTTTTCCAGCCTCCCCAGGGAATCTGAAAAATAATTATTCCTCAACTGACATTAAAATTTTCTCCACACGCGCACTAAGCACCTCATTACTTTAAAATGCAAATTTAGCTCTTATTAAAGTTTTTTTTTTTGCAATTATTTCATATCTACCGAGTGCAGATTCAGCCCATCGTTATTCGTGCGTTTGTCTGGCTTCTGCCATGTTAGCTACAAATTATATTGAGAGTTGAGTTGAAATATTAATCAAGTAACTGAATGAAGGAACATAGACAAGGCGTTGAAAGCATTGTCTAAGTATCCAAGAAAAACAACAAAAATCGAAAGAGACTCGAGCAATTGAAATACAGTATACATTACCAAATGTTTCATGAAGTTTTTCATAAAACTATAGCGTCGTTTGATGATCATCACAAGGTGGTGAGAAACTTAGTGACTAGTTGGAACAGTCCTAAAGTTAGCAATTTGTTATCCTGTCTTGTATGTGCATTATAAGCGTCCTAATGCAGACCTCCTGTTGGATAATCCTAATGCTGGTAACCATCATTACACTCAACATCCTTAAATCTGCATCAAACGAACCCTCATTGCTTCAATGGCGATCTACACACTTGACCTGAGGAATGAAATAAAAACAATAATTTCTTACAATAAACACTTATCCCTTTGACATGTTCTGTCAGCTGTATGTAAAGTTGGCAATATACATGTACATGTTACAAATGTTACAATTTCACACGATTTGAAAACAATGCTGCTTCAATGGTTATTATAAGTCCAAAAATCGTCAAAAACATTCAAAAATAATTTATGATTTCGTTTTGCTCGGCAATGCCTGATAATGATAACTTAGATCATTTTAAACTGTAGCTTGTAAGCATACTGTACATGCATAATGTGTATATTTGCACAGGCCAGTTTTTAAAACAACCCTGAGAACAAACAGAGAACAATCTACTACAAAAATAGAAAAAGTCATACCTGTCATTTTGTACTTAAGCCCTGTTACATCTTTTATTTTTTGTACAAACTCTTATGTTTTTAATTGAATTCACAATGTCAGCAATGGCGGTGATGCACCACAAAATTTCATAATGTACAGATTTCCCTATTGCTCCAGATCCCTAAAATCTGGTGATTTGGAGCATGGTATCACAAAGTGGTAAAGTACATACCACTGATCTAGATTTGATTTGGATGTAATACAGTATATTCGGGGCTGCCCCTGTTATAGAGGGCTGGCAGTGTTTGCCTCTGTAGAGGGGCAGCTACGTATATATAAACTACAGTTGTCTGCTATAGTCGGCTCGGCAAAAGAACGAAAATTTTTACAGTCAATCAGAGAGATTCGGCTTATCGATGTACTGTTTCAGGAGTAAAAGTAAAATGGCTGCCATGCTCGATGTATACTACAGGATGGACTAATCGCAAACAGGAAATAGCATCCTATTGGTCTGAACGACGCCATTTTTTCGTTCTTTTGCCGGGACGACTATAGACGAGTAGAGTTTAGATAGTTACGTAGCAAATATTTGACTCTTTCCCACCCTGATCCGAATTTCCCCTTAACAGACTGACCCGCAGCGTTTGAATTGAATTTGAATTGAAATTCATTTCGATTGTGTAGAATAATAAAAATTAGATTATAATTAGGAAATATGATTAAGAAAGAAAAGAAATTTACCGAAATTTATAACATGATATTTATCAAAAGATTTACTAAAAGTATGGCCCCAGATCCCCTAACGTTGCAGCAGCACAAAATTCAAATCACTGATCGTTTCAGTCCCACCATGCATAGGCAAAAATATTTGAAAAAAAGGGCAACATGTGTACATTCTTGTTAATGCTTAAGAATATGTCTAGGTACAAGCGAATTCTTTTTAAATAATTCAGATATTTCAGAATTTTTGAATAATTAATAAAACTGCAAACATGTGTACATTCTTGTTAATGCTTAAGAATAGGTCTAGGTACAAGCGAATTCTTTTTAAATAATTCAGATATTTCAGAATTTTTGAA
>JAQFYZ010004066.1:0-11949 GCA_034695085.1 Cylindroiulus punctatus | reverse complement strand
TTTGAGCGTTTATACCTACCCTAACCTAACCTAACCTACCCTAACATAATATGTAGTTCCGTTAATGGACAAGTACCATAATTTCAATTTGAGAGTTATAAAGGAAAACTCAATCAGTATACAAACGGTTAATTCCGTGAATTTTTTTGTTTTGAATTTATGATATGCTAGGTTAATGCATTGCAGCAGCCACAATATTGTCTGAAAGTTAATAATTTTGCTCAGAATACTGTACGTGTCAGAAACCTGACAGGATTTGACTATGCCGTGCATTTTCATTACCCCAATGTTAATCACTATCCACTTTAGTTTGCAGCAGTGCATCAAACATGCAGTACCAGCAATTTGAAATAAATCTCAACTTGAATTCTAATTCCGAATAAATTGATATTATAATCATTCATAATAATCAAATTCGATTAATAGTCTCAACTGAACAAACGAAAATAGAAGTCTTACTACACTGTCACTACTACTTTTTACCATTTTTGCGCTTTTAAACAAAGTTTTAAAGGGGGCCATGGGTACACATTTCTAACACATGCAGTAAACAGGAATGCAGATGATGCAGATGATGTTTTAAATTTCCAAGGAAATTTCTAAGCGGAGGAAAGGAAAGCTATACAGTACATGTAGACGCAGCCTTTGACATAGTGAACGATAGTAGTATTGTAAATATTATCTCTGTATCACTTTCTCCTAAAGTTTTTTTACTGAGATGAACATTTTAAACTATTGAACATATTTACTGCATGGATGAACGTGGGTTAGTCTTAGCTGGGAGGATAATCGCTGATTTTTATGTGTAGGTAACTTGTTGCTAAAACTGCATTGGATTTTTCATGAAATGTGCTATACACTATAATTCATATGCAAGACATGTACGGTAAGCATGGATAATTACTTCCTTATTTCATTTTGAAGCATTTTTTTCAAAAAAAAGTCCTTTTGATTTCTTCTGTTATTTCATAAGGTTATAAGTTAAGATAAATATTATTTAATCAATGTAATCAATAATCCAATTATATGGATACACTTGATGAAAGGTAGCTGACTTAGCATGAAAATGGAAAATGCAAAAGCTACGGAAGCCCTTAAAGCTTCGTTTTTCCTTGCTAATTAAGCCAGCAATCTGTGCCAGATCCGCCCCGGAGGTTCTTCCTGCTGCTATAAAGTGTCATGTAAATCGCTTCTCTTCGTTCCCTATGCAAATCATCCGATTAATTACAAGGTTAATCCTTCATTTCAATTACAAGGTCATGGGATTACTATATACAGAAGCCAATATATTTTGAGAGGTACCATACTTGTACTTTTGTCAAGAACAATGAAATGATTACCTCCCCTTGACATTTGACACTCTCGGATGGTAGGCAATATTCTAATGAAGTGGAGGCTCGAACATACATGTAATTTAAGCTTTTTCCTCATAATCTGGAAATTTCCTACTTAACCGACTACTGTAATCGACGTGACACTGCAGGTTTTCTTAACCCCATTGCGGACATGATTCACGTCAGCAAGATCATCGTTTTTTCAACAATTAGGAAAGCGAAAAAAGGACTGAAAGGTAGCAAACTGAATGAGATCACCATTCAATGGGATCAGCGTGAATGCGTTTAAGTAGGATTAAAAGAAGAGTTGAAAAAAACAGCAGGTAATTACAAGAATTACCGACTCATTACCCTTCGGATGTGGGAATTCCCCATAACAGCCCCATTCATTAAAATGTTTCCAGAAGACATGGTGCAATACATACATGTATACTGCCCTTGTGCTGTACATCCTTTCCTCACACTGGTGGGCCATTCATTAAGGGCCATGTGAAATTATTTGTTTGGTTTCCGTGGTGGAATTCATTGGTGCTTGATGGCAATTTGATTATGGTCCATTCCAACAAATTTGCATAGGTGGTGCTTAAGCATTGGGTAATGGCAAAATTATCAGTTTGTGAAATACAGTAGGTAAATTGGGAATGCGATTCGTAACATCATCATACAATTTATCCTATAAGCAGTTAGAGGTACCCGTGCAACTTTGTTTGCATGTAGTTTTGGAGATGTATTTACCCACCCCTCTGTGTAACCCCTTAGCGTGGGTACAACGAATAAGACACTTTGTAATCAAGGTTCTGGGAACCTAAGGTACATTCCAGCAAAATTTTAAGAGTGTAGCCCTAACGGTTTGGGAGATGTATTTACCCACCCCTCTGTTTAACCCCTTAGCTGGGGTGGGTAATACGAAAAAACACTTTGTTAGAAATTTTTTGGCACCAAACGAAAACACGTGGAAAATGCAAAATTTCAAGATTCTAGCCCTTACGGTTTGGGCTGTGCGATGATTGTCTGTCAGTCAGTCAGTCAGGTTGCCTTTTTATCTATATAGATATACAGTGTATGTCGAATAAAATAAAATTCCAAATCTGGTGAGTTGAATTCTGTATGTAAACATGTCTTCATAACTCCGACAGCGTAGCTTCCTATTTTACACATACTTAAGAGGACGGTCAAACACCATGCCATCACATTAGCTCTTATTTCTAAAAATTAAAAGCACAGAAAAGTTAGAAAACAAATTGAGCTTATCTCTACATGAACATACATGTAGATTTCCATTCTAGAGCTTATGTCGCCGCCTGGTGCTCCATGATACTGTCTGTGAATCAAATACATGAAAAAACAATAATTTGGAGTTCTTCTACCCTTTTCTTAAAATTAAGCTTGTAGCTCTAAGAAATTTTTTAAAATCAATTTTTGTAATAAAGAGCACACAGTATATGCTCACCCAGGAGCCACTCTATACCTTAAGTATATTGAAAAATTTGAACACAGTTTTTCGTCATAGTCTTTCCTAAACTCAGACCATTCCTTCCGAACGCATTTGTTCATGGGATTTCGGTTTGAGAATGCTCGAAACTTGCATGAAAACCATCATTCGGAACGATGTATGCTGTCAAACAGCTTTATCTTTAGTGTGGAATGAATGTGAAATGAACAGCTGTTATTAAACTCAATCAGATGATGGCATTGCAGTAGTCTTTTTTTATTTATTTTTTGTAATAATTTTCTATTTAATGAAAATTTGTTTTTTAATCTTATAACAGCGACAACCGTGTTTAATTTTGTACTGATTCGCCAAAGTAAAGTAATTGTTAAAAAAACGTTAAAAAATTGAGTTCATCGAACTCATAGACAGAAGGTATGTTGAAGGAATCTCTGGTACAGAAAGGAACAGCTTTACCAGTGCGATGGTGGTATAGTGGTGAGCATAGCTGCCTTCCAAGCAGTTGACCCGAGTTCGATTCTCGGCCATCGCAGTTTTTTTTTTGAATTTAAAAGAAACATTTTGTCTAATGTTTTGTTAGAAATAACGTTGCTAAAATTTTCCATTGCTTCGTCAAAGTGAAGTCATTTGTTAAATGAAAATATTTTAAAAATTTGAGTTCATCAAACTCGTACTAAGAGGGTATGTTGAAGAAATCTCAGGCACAAAAAGGGTTCTATTCGTCTCAAGCGATGGTGGTATAGTGGTGAGCATAGCTGCCTTCCAAGCAGTTGACCCGAGTTCGATTCTCGGCCATCGCAGTTTTTTTTTAGTGGTTCTCGGTTTGAAAAACCTGTTTAATTCAATTTTCTTTCTTAATTTATTTTTGAATGGATCCGTGATTTTGTATTAGGATAAACTGTATACTAGAAATCACATTCTAGAGGTCACAGCGCTGCTGGTACTACCTGTGGACCTAATACTTGTAATAAACTCCTCAGCAGTTCAAACTGTTCCTAGATTTAGTCTATGTATCGCCAACAGTTATTTGATTAAATTTTTGAATTAGAGTAGGACTTAATTAGCACGCAATGTATTTACTAAAATGATTATGTTTGCATAACAAATCAAATGCTTCCATTTCGGAAATAGAATAATGAAATAATTTTCAGTAAAATTATCAATAACTGAATATGTTGTCACTGTCAAAAATAACTGAAACTGAATGAATAACACGTGAAGAACTTCTCGGCAAACGTTAACCGTTTTCACCAATCGTAGTTCACAATATCTGCAATTTTTTTGCAATTTGTTTGCTGAGCTACAATTGCAACAATATCAAAATCTGTAGAAATAACCTGAAATGACGAAATGATCACAAACAACAAGATACATTCTTAAATATTTATCAGTCCAAGTAAACAAGTCCATTCGTGTACAATGTCGTAAAACTAAGTTCGCATTAGATGAAGCTGATTCTTCGAGTAATCTAACTGAAATAGTCAAGATGGTGGCAAAGACAGTTGTTTCACATGACTGCACTTGCTAGATCACAATGAACCTTAGCCATGGTCATGAGAGCCTGCAAAAATATACAAAATCAGTGGGTCTTCTTTTGCAATTGAAGGAAGTTTAAACTAAGTTTAAGCTTACAAATTAGGTTTTCTTCAAAATTCATCCAAGTCTTGCTAGAGCTTAGCCCCAGTAGCCACCATATCCACCTCCGTAGTAGGGATAGCCACCATAACCATAACCGCCATATCCTCCGAATCCACCGAATCCACCGTAGCCTCCATAGCCCCACCCAATGCCCCATGGCCTCAGGAATAAACTGGACGTTTTTAAGTCATCTTTGCTGTCAATTACATTGGAGACTTGAGGTCCAGCCGGAATTGGCGCTGGGGCTGGAGCAGCCAAAGTCAACGTCAAGCAGGCGACGAACAGCCAAGCAACAACCTGTTAATGAAAATTATCTCCATTATTTTTTTAAATTCTACAAACCATCTACATGTACTTTCATTACAAAAATTTGTGTAAAAAATGTGTAAGAGTTCCAAGTGGCAAATTATGGAAAAACCACTACCCCTATGGAAGTACCCCTTACCCCAGTACCCATGTGTGATTTGGTATCGTGATAACCTGTACCACAAAACAACTTTAGCTTTATCCTGCATATTGGCGCAAATTTTTGATTCTAGTTGCAATGCAGCCTGCTGGTACACTCTTTAAACCAAATTCAAGAAATCTACATGTACTTTCATTACAAAAATTAGTGTAAAAAATGTGTAAGAGTTCCAAGTGGCAAATTATGGAAAAACCACTACCCTTATGGAAGTACCCCTAACCCCAGTACCCATGTGTGATTTAGTATCGTGATAACCTGTACCACAAAACACCTTTAGCTTTATCCTGCATATTGGCGCAACTTTTGATTCTAGTTGCAATGCAGCCTGCTGGTACACTCTTTAAACCATATTCAAGAAATTAAAAATCTTAGGCGTTCTTCTACCATTTTCCAAAATTTGTTCTTCGAGTACACTGTAACTCGATCAACTTTCTAAAATTATTTTTTGTAATGACGGTAGGGCTTTATGAGCATCCTGTATTTCTCAACATTATTTTGCATTTTTTATTATTTGATAACCATGAATGCGGTAATGAAAAGTATATGATTATACTTGCTTTACAAATTTAACTTCTAAATAAAAGTATACAAAAACGCTTATACTGTAGACAATTTAAAGCCACTAACTATACATAACTTTCAACTGTAAAACAGATAGTTTGATTTTTTTCTTTTAATTCTTAAGTTGTTTGTATATGTGTTGGTTTCATATAGAACTATTTCACTATATTGAACATGCATTTTTCGTTTAAAATAATTTAACATCTTTACTAAATTTATATGCTGAAATTAGTCCATTGGTAACTTTTCAAATGCAGTGTAGAAGAAAATCTTTGAGGCTTGTTTGGAAAGAATTATAATTATTATGAAAAAAGTAATGGTTACTTACCAGCTTGAAATGGGCCATCTTTTCGATTCAAGCAGAATTGGGAAACGAACGTTTGGAAATTTACAGTAGTTGTGATGTCCACTGTGAGTAGCTGTTGACTTTATACGCTTTTGGAGATGAGTCGTTTTGACCTAATCCCGCTCGTATTGGTCACTCTCACTTTCACCTGTACCTATTTTGACCAGCCCTTGAGGGCAATTTCATCTTGAAAAGGGGTGCACCAACATGAACTTTCAGGAAACATGTCGCCAGGGCGATTAATTAGGTCCTAACCTCCCCCATTTTCGTGCCCTTGCCTGTTTACCTGGACAATGAGTTAGCTGTTTTCGAAGTTAAACTCCCCCTTTAACCTATTTTTGGGCTAAAAGCGAGAGTGCCCACATCGACCTTCAGGTGCCCATAAAGTCAGTTTGAGACTCAGGTGGGACACAATCCCATACACATGTAAAGCATGTTTTTCTTCAGGCAAACGCCCTTGAACAGATCTCCATTTAGCTTATTTTTCGGAAAATTCCTCGATGCACTTTACATTAGCTTTCCGGCTGTGTATGCATTATATACGAAGTGATTCAAAAATGAATGCATATTTCAATACTTTGCATGCAGTATTACTTTGATGGGTCCCATTATTTTTCAATCACAGTGTCTTTAATTAGCGTCGTTATCTATTGTGCATTATTAATTTCGAATGAATCATTATGTTCTGCAACGCATCTTATTGAATTTCTTTTACAAAATGGAAATCCTGGGATGATCTTATCATTAATATACAGTTGCATGTATTTCGATCAAATAACAATGTAAGATAACGCTAACGGATTTTCATTCCAATAAATATATTTATGAAGAGACTTGCAAGCCACTTCAAATTTTAATTTTCTCTGATTTATGTTGCACAATGGCAGTAAATGCATTTGAGTAGGATCCTGATGCGAATGAAACACTGAACATCAAGTGAATAAACGTAAATAGGCGAATATCAAGATAAATATATGCACTGCATGAAGTTATATACCGGGCCCCTGCCAACAAACTTTATGCCCCTTATTATCATGTGATGTATTTATTATTCATCATTAAAACTCAAAACAAAAATCAGTAATGGAAAATTCAATAAATTCAATAAAGCCCCCCATTCATTATTAAAGATCAATTAAATGCAGTTATTCTGTTTTAAGATAATCACGTATTAGGTTTATCTTAGGGAATATAAACCTTCCTATCTTATGTTCCTATCTTAGGGAACAAAGCAACAAAATGCAAATTTCGGAAAATAATATTATGATGAAAACTTGAGGAGCTCCGACCTTTAGCTTATATTTAAGATCTTATATTGTATTTGGAATGCACTTCCAATAAAATTGTCCCATGTTACAATTGTATTAGAAATGATTTCTGATGTTGGTGTCTTATAATATTTGGTGCACCGTCTAATAAATGATATCCCAGGTGGCACTAATCGACCAGTTTTTTTTATCCCATTTGACATCATATTTTTGGTTAAAATGTTCTAAATTTGATGTCATAACATGTCCCTAACGTGTGATGTCGAACTGGTGGTTTTACGGTTGTATGGGCATGTTATGACGGTGGTATAAAATGGTATAAGCATAGTATATAATTAAATTAATAAACAATGTAAAAATTCAAAAATGGATTAGGGACTAATTCAAATGTCTATTTTCGAAAATGTTTTGTAATTGTGTCATATTTATTTATTTTTATCAAAAAACTGAACGGTGTAGGACGACTATTTTTACACGTATTCCATTGTGTTCAAAGCACGACAAAAAATGACGTCCTTTGTGGACATGTTTTTGGAATAGTCATAAATTTGAAAAACAAAATCATCGAAAAATTTTGATATAAGGACGTACTATTTTGGTTTAGGTGCTACTTGTGATGTTCATTTTGTTGTAATTCCAACACATGGAATTATTAAGTACACTGATACTGTATATGGTACTTGAATATCAGTATACTTAAATTAATAAATTAAAATGAAAGGATGAAATCAGAAATGTGGGAGTCTGACAGAACCTTGAATCGTCATTTATAACGTCATTCAACTTTCAACTGATTTCTGCATATTTCATATACAGTGTACGTGCACAACAGTAATTAAAAGTTTAGAAAAAATAGCAGTTACCCTCATGGGATTCCCGGACATTTTTGAGTGTACTAGTATATTAGACCGGGCAACCCTGTGTTGCTATGTAATTATCTACGGTTCTCACCTTTTCAAGGTTGCTTTACATGTATTTTTAGAAAAAGTTAGCAGTTGGGTTTAGATTTAAAATGTGATCCCTACTGCAGTATTTTGCAACGAATTTCAACATATGAACAATCAGCATTACGTCACTTCTGTTACCACATTGCTCTGGCTTCATATAACATCAGCATTTGAAATTCATATCTCAAACCACTGCATTTCTTCTGCTCGTTATGATCACATTAAATATCGTGAAGACCATATTGAACCAAATACTGGTTTTCCAATGCATTCTGAAAAGATATATTTAGGAATTAAAAAACAGATTGCTCACAGTTTAATTGGAATGATTGACATGGGCACATTTATTATAATCCATTCCATGAATAAGAATCTGTCTGTTCATTGTAAACTACATTTCAGGAGAATCCTGACACTGGGAATTTGAAAGGGTTCTTTTAGAAACCTAACTTCAAAGAAGCACGTAAACACAGCGACGTCATTATTACTTTGCATTCAATAAAGTATTTTAATAGATTTGCCGAAAAGCTCCTCAAGCAAGGCTGATTGTTTTCATACGATCAATTGTATAGTATCCATGCTGAAATCCTAGGTTGTTGGTTTTTATAAAATCACATATTAAAAATGATGTTTGGAATTTTTAATGAGTGTTTCGAGAATGCTCACATTTTCGTCATTCCCAATCCAAAATACACTATAGTAAATAATTCTAATTAAATAAATTCTATAAATTCAGAAAAATATTCCTCTGAAATTCTTCAATATGGAATGAAGCAATTGATTTTTCAACACATCTTATCTAATTGATCAACTAAATAGGCTACGATGTACATGTATATTTAAAAAAGGTTTTAAAATTCTGATTTGTTAAAAAAATTAGAATTTTTTTATTCTAAATTGCGTTGAAATTCAAGGATCGGTATTTTAAAGTATGAACTCCAAACCACGCGATTATCATACTTGCTTTGAGTACTGACTTCTGCCATTGGGCGCGAGATTTACAAGTGGCGCTCCTGGTGGCATACAACACAAAACAATCCACACTAGCAGCAGACTATGTGCAAAGGTGACCATCAAGCTGAATTATACTGATTAGGCAGTTTTATGATGCCTTTATTTCCGAATGAAAGACGTGGGGAAAACCAGCTACGAGTGCAATGCCTTTTCAAATAAAAAATGTCAAAATAGCGAATTCTGAAAAAGGTGACCTCATACATGTATACTTAATTAAAAGGATTAAAAAGCATGACTTCAGCGAAAGGTCCATTTGCTAAATTTGTCCTCATTCTTCTCTCTAAATTTCAAAATTTCAGGTATTTTCTTGTAGATCCTTCTGACATTAAAATTCTCAATTGCATCTAATATTTCCGAGCTACTGTATATACATGTACGTAACAGCTTACACATCATGTATCATGGTGAACACTATACTTTTTATTTATACGTAGGTCCTTTTGAAATTCAATTCTTACATTACAATTTAACGCGTCTTAAAGTATCTCACAAATACGCTGAAAATCATTCTTGATTTTAGTTTGATGAGACATGTTTAATCTGTTACAATAGTTTATTGCGGTCATAAAATCACAGCGTTACAGTTTATCAGAAAAGTGCAACACGTCAAATCCATTAATGGTCTTGCATGGCAGGGGGTCGTTTTCAGAGCTATTAGAAAAACAAAAATATTATGAAACATTCATTATTATTTTGGAAAAAAGGTTAAGCACATTAGCTACCCAATTGTGTGATAACAAAATGAAAGAAAACATGGAGAAACATTGCAACAAGAAAGCAAGTAACTGAAAATGCAATGAGAGCGTTTGAAAACAGTTATTCTTTTGTATGTTAATGTAATCCATTAATTGATCAATCTAATCACAAACAAGGTGATGTAATAACATTACCCTGGAGACACATGATCATAACATCACGACATTGGTAAAAAAAAATTTGAAAGATGTCGTGGATTCTTAATATCAAATGCTTAATTCTTCGATTCAATTATCCATTAACATTTATTCTCTATGCTTACTAATTTGATAATTATGTTCAAATAAAAATGGAAAACTTGAGTTTTCCCAATGTTTTCTTATCACACGAATTTAAAACTGATTTCAAAAGTAATCTACCTCGTTGAAAAAAGCTTTCTTGCTTATCTTTCAAGATACTGTACGTACACACATTGGAAATATCTCAAAATTTCAGAAAATTCGCTGAACCTACTTTATCTTGAGGATTCAGCCGAACCGATTAAATTGACCAAATCGTCCTCCTCCAAATCCACCAAATTGACCTCCAAATCCGCCAAAGCGTCCACCTCCGAATCCACCGAAACGATTGCCGCCGAATCCTCCAAATCGTCCTCCTCCAAACCCTCCAAAGCGACCACCGCCAAATCCCCCAAAACGTCCTCCTCCAAATCCTCCAAAGCTTTGAGCCGAAGCAGCTGTTTCCATGGGGTCCATTTCCATGTCTTGAGCTTGAGTCAAGCTCAAAAAGCAAATCACAGCTAGCGAAACGAAAACCTGTAACCAAAACCGAAGACGGTTGTGAGTTTCACAATGGTGGACCAACAGCCAGAACAGGTGGAATTTACAGAAACTTTGAAAATGTACGTGAACTGACCAATTTCGACATGTTGAGGGCTGATTGAGAAGGTGACTGGTGTCCAAAGATTTCTGGTATCGAATAATTCTAGTCCCTGGTTTGGAGGGGTTGTGTTAGGCCCTTTGGCCCCACGTGATCATATCCTTTTTGACAAAATTAACTTAACCTTGGCCTGTTTGGGCCTGGTCAACCTGGAGTTCTGGGAAATCCCAACGTCCCCCACCTTTGATTACAAAGGGCCTGGAGCATGGACCCTTTCAAAACAACTGCTGGGTGCCTTCTCGTCATTGGTTTATTTCAATGAGAATGAGAAAAGAATCACAGGAAAAGCTGATGGCTTGGACAGTGTCCATCCATTTGAAAGTGACATCAAGATAAGCGGTAAAAGGGCTTTGCCCAGATCATGTGACTTTGGTTGCAGAGACAAATGTATGTATGCATAGATCACAGGTGCTCCAACTACATCTTTTAAATTTCTTGAATTACATGTACTTCGTAATAATAATTTCGCTAAAGTAGGTACATTGTATATGTAAATGTGTTACATTGAGAACATTCAAGTTCTTCAGAAACATCATTTATTTGATAATTTAGTGACTTGTTTATAGTTCACCGTATCTAAAAGTAACTAAAAATACACAAACTTGGGATAGTTTTCCAAAAAAAGTCTATTTGAGTAATGCATTACTTATTCATTTTCCTTCAAAACTTTAATTATATTCAATAATGTTGGATGCCGTCCCACCTCGTGTTAATCAAAAGGTTTTTAGTATTCTTGAAATTATATCTATAAATAGATCTAATATTCATTGAAGTACACTGTACTGATTCTAGCTGAAATCCCTGAGTGCTGCTGCAGTACATTTTATAGATCAGTAATATTTGAATCAGTAAGTTTGATGCTGGTAATCTGGCAGCCATATTGGAATTTGAGATGGTGACCTAAAATCTTCAAACTGCTCTTCACCAATACATGTACTTCTTTATACTACCTGTCGGTTTAATAGCCTTTTCTATTTTTGGAAGTATTTCGTTTTACTGCGATAAATGTTTCGCACATATATACATGCATCAAAAGGACTTTGAATAGGGGATGGGATGGAAAGGGATTGTATGCAATTTGAACGAAAAGTTACATCAAAATACATGTAATGTACAGTATGTGTGCATGTACTTGTAATTAAAATAAAAAGCAAAACATGCCATTTTATCTGTAAACTAGATTGCTGTACATGTACTGACTGTCTTAATTTTTTTTTTGGTACTTGTCCATTAACGGAACTACCTGTTATGTTAGGGTAGGTTAGGTTAGGTTAGGTTAGGTTTGGTTAG
>JAQFYZ010004065.1:0-11950 GCA_034695085.1 Cylindroiulus punctatus | reverse complement strand
TGACTATTTTCATTTGCCTGACTATTTTCATTTGCCTGACTATTTTCATTTGCCTGACTATTTTCATTTGCCTGACTTTGCAGTTCAGTGACAACCCTGCATGTAATACAACGTGATGTGAATTTATGGTGGCCATAAATCCACAATTCACATCAAATTGGACTATATGGGCACATATAGTTTCATGAGTTTTTCATGAGTTGTAATGCTCCAGAACGGCCAAAATGTGACAATAGCCTGTTACAGAACTTTTCCTCGCATTTTGAAACAAGTTGTACAACTCTGCTAAACAACACGTGTTTTCACACAGTGTAGATGATAGTTAAATGAAGGTGGTTGGTCAATTTTGAGACTTTCGACAGAAAACACGAAGATTATTTTCAGTCGAAATTTCAAGTAAAAACAAGAAAACAACATTCAAGCAGCTGAAGAACGAACCCCTTCAACCTTCACAGGAGTACAAACGGTCGATGCCATTTCTAAGAAGTCAAAACTCCACGAAAAAACCAACTGGTGGATTAATCCACAACAGCATTGTGCCAACTGAGGTTTCGCAGAAATCGATGGGGCAAAATCCACCGACTTTATTAAAATCGTGACTGCGTTTCATGAGTTTTATGAGGATGGATTCCTACACGACAGGCTTCATAACGAGCTTTTTTCTTTCATGAAACATTCCATTTTTCCATTAATCCAGCATTTCCATAATCCCGAAATTTGCGCGATTTCTATGCTGGGCTTCCGGCACATTATTATTAGAGCATCATTTTCTGCCATATGCTGAACCACCTTTTTTCTCAAAAATAGCCCATTTCTGAGGTGTGCCTTTTCAACCAAAATGATGCTGTGCATAATAACCAATTTTACATGACAAAATAAATTGTCATTAATATTGAAAACCTTAATAGTGAAAAAAATATTTGTCCATCAACGAAAAAATAAGCATAGTTTTACAAATAAAAACTATCACAGGAGGGAATTGGTGATAATACAGGTAATAAAAATAGTTGGGAAGACAATGACATTAGTCAATGTGCCAAAAATGTTCGAACACTGTTTTTCCATCACCATTATATGTTATTCGCAAAATGCAAAATTTCGTCATCGCTTATTGACTGGATAGACATCTAATTTGTCTATCCAGTTCTTGTCTTTATTCTTTTGTGGAAAAAAACATTTTATATTTGGATTTATTGAAAATAAGTGCAGTTTTGTTCATTGTTTTGAGTAGGTGATATCCCCATGGTGATATGACTATGAAATTTTGAGAAACTTGACCATATCTAAGAACAATCAGCAGTATTTTTTATTTGTACAATTCAGCACTTTCGCTTTAGCAATTCTCGTAATTTTTTCAATAATGTTTCTTTACTAATGATGAATGTTTTTTGCCAAAGATGAATTTTACTAATAACAAAAATGTAGATGGTTTTCATATATTCGTCATAAAATGCTCAATTTTGCAAATAAAACATGATGCCAGTGGTTTTCAGATATGATTTTCTCAAAGCTTTCATATCGAGCTCATCATTGGATCTGACAAATAATCTTGATTGACAAAATGAATAAAAATGGTGAATAAAAATGCAATATTCTCCAAAACAAACGGAAAAAAAGAAGAAAAAATCAGAAGTTTCAATTTTTGATTAAAGGATTGGAAAACAAACAGTCGAATTTTAGAAATGAAAATACATGAATACTGCTAATACATGTAGTTCTCAGATAACGATTAACTTTATCAAAACTGCTGAGTTTTACAAATAGAAAACAGGCTTATTTTTTAGATATCTGTATGGTTAACTTTCAAATGTTTCATATTTAGTACATAATATGATGTGGCCAGGCCTGGATGTGGCAAAACAAATTGTCCATTACCAGAAATAAAAGAGCAAACATAATTTAAACAGAATAAAAGTGCAATTTTTCCCTTAATGCTGAATTTTACAAATAAGCACATTAATGTTAACGGTTCTCAGATATGATCAATTTTCTCAAATTTTTCATATTGAATGCATGTTATGTACTCTTTCGGCACATTCTCAGAAAAGCTCACTTTAAAATAATCTCATTATCTTGAAAACTCGTTTATATTACCTGTATTACCTGAATTTCAGCAGTATAAGCAAAACAGGGTACGCATCCTTGGCGGCCATCTTGCTTTCTAAACCCTTTTGGCAATTTTTTGCCAATACCGCATTTTTCCAAAGAATTTTTAGCACACGAAAATATCTGATAAAAGCACATTTACTCACCATCCATTGTAGGCGAACAGACCGGAATAGAAAGAGAGGGCAATTTTGGTGATGTCCGTTTCTGTGTTCTCGAAAGTGAAATTCTCAGTGTGACCTAGATAACGAATGAAAAAGTTGGTTTAGGATTCATCAGACTACAAATCATCTCAGAAATCATCATTCATTACGATAACACAATTGTATCCCCAGGGTTAGTTCATCCATTTATCGTTTTCAACACACCTTCAAAACTGCTTTTATTTGGATGGCACTGCTTTATGTTATGGACTCTTTCATTTAATTCAGCAATCCAATCATACCAGAAATAGGAAATAAATTAACAGGAACATTTCCTGGCACTAAATAAACCGTTTTTGGACTAATTCCGTCATCCTCTACAACTTTCAAATTGGAACTATTGCCCTAACCTTGCTAGGTTACGAGATATATGCCCATGTGCCCTGCTCCATTTTCAACTTTGAACAACTTTTAGGTAATGACTTTGGAAAAATTATTTACATAAATAAAGGTGCCCACACCTAAACTAAAAATGCGGTTAAATTATCACTTAAGGCCCATTGAAAGTGCGTTGTGACTTTGGGGACACCCTGCATAAAATTACGAAACAATTTCTCCTTTCCTGATAAAACATGAAAATATTTTTTTTGTAAACATTAACAGGGACTTGCGTTTTATGGAATGTGCTCTTTGACAACTTATGGAACTGTATATGATATTAATAAAAACGATAATTCTACGTTTGACCTTTTATTTTGCTTTATGGGCGATAGATGGCAGCACCTGCCGTCTGAATTGGAATATATGAGATTTACTGTCGTTGTAAAAATAAAGAATATCTGGAAAAATTCTAAAAAGGAACTGTCTTTTCATTTTAAATAGCACAGGAACTTACTATCAATATAAACTTTGAATTAAAACATTTAGTTTCATTTGATATTATGATATCTGTCCAAAATTATCCAAATTCAATTGCAAAAAATCACTTTCAATGGGCCTTAATCACATTTTCAGTTTAGGGATGGACACATTTTTTTATGTAACTACTTTTTACAAAGGTATTACGATAAAAGTTGTTGAACGTTGAAAATGTGTTGACTGAGATAATGGCAGCAGAATTCAGGAAAATAATCCACTTCTATTTCTTAAAACTCATGTGGCCAGAAATTGGCTTACCTGCAAGTTTTTGCATTACAAGTTATTCACATCATTATTTTAATTTGATTTTATTATACAAAATTTCACCTTGGTTTCAAGGCTGGTATCAAGGTTGGTATTTGCACCTTTTTCCTTTTTTACCAGAAATCAAAAATCGACCAGAAGTCTGTGGCAATTTGGGAATTTCAGAACCACCAATCCTATCTCACTTGGGGCTTCCAAAATCGATTTTCCACGACTATCCACCCATATCTGATCCATTTCATTTATCACAATATAAGTTGGTTTGATAAGGTCATTAGGAAGGCTCTTCCAAATCCATCGAGGAAGTTTCGCCCACTTTCATTTCTTTCAGCTTGAGACGATTACCATCGATCCCCCATGGTGGGGAAAAGCGGAAATAATGCAAACTGAATTTGATACTTTCTGTCCACTTGTAATTTTTGTCTTATTTTGGACTCAATCTTTTCTGAATTGTCTCATGAGGCAAAAAAAATACAGAAAATTAGGGAAGCTGAATAGGGAGCTCTGCACTACTTTGGGCCAATCATATCGCAGCATTAGGGCGGAGCTACAGCCAGTGTTGCCAGATACTGCATGCATTTACCAGGGATTTTCTAACGGCGCTTTTGCCAATAGACATCCTTTCCTGCACTTTCTTCCCCCTTGGTGGCGCTGATCATACTTAATAAAATTAAGAGATGAGATTGGCATGTGGGTAAGATCGGAAAATTAGGAAACTTAAGACCAAAAGTAAGCCAAAAAATTCAAGTGGCCAGGAAGCATGAGGAAAATAATCCAAAATTCGAATTCCTGCTAATGATGTTTAAAAACTATTAGCAGCTGATCAATTTGGATGAAGATTTAGCCCATCATAATATCTAAATCGACAATTGCTGTTACGTCACAGTTGAGGCGATGATACCTTTTCTAAGTATCAGAACTCATCAGTTTGCATTTCGACAACAGATTAATTGAGATCTCAAGTTGCACAACCCTTCCCAGGCATCTCAAGCCTGATAACTTGTTTTAATAGCTTGTTTTAATCCAGGCTAATTAAAGAAATGCGACCTCAACCTTCCAGAAGCTTAATTTTTTATCTTCATTAATTAAGGGAGTCAGTTATGAGGTTTCGAAATCCCACATTTGTTATCTTCATTGATCAAGGTTTCAAAACCCTCATCTTTTTCCTGCTTGGATCACCAGTTTCAGAACTCCTTAGTTTTCAATTCAGTTCATTACCCTACAGTTGGCATCAGTTTCTTGCAATAAAATGTAAAAACGCGGTTCCGCAGTGAAAAACACCAGAGTAATTCAAATTTTCCATTGGTTCAAATGGTTGATAGTTTTTTCTCCAAATTTCATGCCTTTTCAGTGCATGATCATTTGTCCAAAAAAATTCCATTCAGAGAAATTTGAATCAATGATGGTAGTTTTAGTCAGGTAGGAAAAGCATAGCGAAAAAAAAATTTTTTTGGTGCAACTGGAGAAATGGTGGATTTTAACCCAAACTTGAATTTTATATTTGCCTAATGCTGACTGCACTTGCATACCAAAATTGATCAAAAATTGTAGATTTCACATCCACAACAAATGGCATCAAAAAAATCGTAGGCAAAATTTGTTGAGGAATTGGACGACAAATGGAGAATTTTTACAACAATTACACAAAACTGAACCAAAGGCAATGATTCTATTACCCAAATGAACATTTCATGACTTCCATGACATGAATTTCATCCATGACTGACTTTTCCAAGACTTGCAAAAGCATCATTTTCCATGACCATCGTGACATCAATTTCACTTCATGACATTTCCATTGCTTCCATGACCTGAACTTGATGCCATGACTTTCCAAGAATTCCATGACCTGAACTTCATGCCACGACTTTCCAAGAATTCCATTACCTGAACTTCATGCCATGACTTTCCAAGAATTCCATGACCTGAACTTCATGCCATGGCTTTCCAAGAATTCCATGACCTGTAGACACCCAGTTATTGGCTGACCAATAGACAGTTCCTTTTTATATCACAGGGCAATACCCAGTGAACTGCTTGGAACTGCTTGGAAAAGCCTTGTTACCATCAATCTTGGCTTTTGCAAGACTCCAGTAAGGTCAGCAACAAAAACCACACCCCCATTGCTAAAACCTAAGAGTTGTTCTTGCCAAACTGAACCAGTGCCAAAATGTAAATAAAAACAAGATGGCGCTGGACACGTGACGGTGGTGGGGGTGCGCCCTCCCATCCTGGCAATGACATGGAATTCCAACTGTCGGAACACAATTGGGTTCTTGTTGGCTTTGTGGTGCACCGCTGCATTTTTGGGAACCCAAATTGGTGCAGCATGCCATACAAAAACCAAAAAGGGCCCTACTTTGGTGGTGAGACACCTACCAAGGTGAAAAAATGACATCAGGTGCTTCCCCTGGCACTCAGCCCAACTTGCATTCCAAGACGACAAATTGAAATTAGGCATGTCAAAGGTCATTGCTCTTTTTATCTCACTTTGGAGTTTTTGTTGTCGCGGAATGAACTTCCGCAGTTGCCAATGAATGTTGTCTCGTGATGTTCTATTTCCATCCTGGCGTAACAGTCGTTGACATTTAGTTTTTGAGAGCCTATACCAACCTTTATGCACAGCCCTTATTGGAACATTGCTTATTTAACCAGCATATACAGTAGAACCTGTATATATCAGTTTAGACCGGTTATTGGTTTAGGCAGGGTCGTTGATTTAATGGAGTTTTCACTCCAGGAGGAGATTTCCTGTCATGGGCCACCAGTGCCCACCACTAAGTCTTCACCCTTCTTACTGTACATGTAGTGGTGAATGCTTGATGGTAGGTCAGTGCCAGGAAATGGGATTTTGCCCCGGGAACATTCGATTGCCTTTGCACCCTCTGGCAAAACAAACACTCGAGACCACAACTCGAGCCACAACCACACCAGGCAACCAAAATGCCTCAGCCTGGCACTTCATACACGACGATGTAGGACAAGGTCCGCATTGCCCTTTGTGAGCACAAACAGAAGCACCCAGCCCTTACACAGAAAGAACTCGTCCTATAGCTTAAAGCTGAGCACAAGATCAAGGTCGGCCAGGCCAGTGTCCACGACTCAAGCGGCCGGCCGAACAGCTTCAGAAAGCTTATGGTGCAGCAGGCAGACGACAACGACTATCTTGGCGCTGCAGTGGATGAAGGCAAGTGTGAGCACTCTTCGGACACTGCAGCGCCAAGATAGTCGTTGTCGTCTGCCTGCTGCACCATAAGCTTTCTGAAGCTGTTCGGCCTTATGTAGGGCAAATTAGTTAAGAAAAGTTATGGGACCAATAAATCTTATTGATTATTGGATTACGGAGGTTTATTAGTTCAAGCATGGGGACGAGCTCGGGACAGGCCAATGATATTAGCTTCTGGTGGTTATCAGTTAAGACAGTATCAGTTAAGAGAGGTTCTACTGTGGCTGCCATAGCCATACTTGCCACGGTGAACAATGTATACATAAGCTCTCATCCCTGAAAGCTCTGCCAACGTACACCACCAACACCAATGCCTAGCTACTCAGGAAAAAGGCCTAATGACCAGGGAGATGTGCAGAAGGTGCTCGGGAGCCAATAAGCCGACCTCTGATTTGCTAAAGTGCTTTTCAGCAGTGGGTCCTCCCAAATGTTGGACGAACGAATCGCAAACAGGAAATGGCATCCTATTGGTTGAACTGACTCCATTTTTTCCTTTTCACGACGAGGCGACTATAGTGAATGAAGGCTTCGAAAACCTGCTGCAGAAGAATTTGCCTGAACTGCACCCTTGCATGAGTGGATCTCATTAGAATAACAATGGCCCTCGAGTCAAACCTCAAAGTCGATATTACTTTCAATTATCGAGTTGAAAACCAGGAAGTAGCAGTCTGATGTATCGAATCAGGTTTGCACGGAGCTCAATCAACAAATGCAGCATGACAGACCGTTTTTGGGCTGGCGCCACCATGATTTGGGGGTCCAGAGCTGGGGGAGCAACGTCCTTGAAGAAAAGGTTTGATTGGGGATATCCGAAAATCAAACGATTGATATCCTCAACATTGATGAACACAATGAAATGAGTAATGTTTAGCCTGCTGTCTAGCCACTTCTTGGACACAGTTCGATATAAAAATACTAGCAGTGATGGGGAGCAAACAAATCAGTTAAAAGATCTAGAGGAGAACGAAAATAGCCATTTCCTTCAATGGATCAAAACAGGAGGATCTACAGGGAACACAGTAGTGATGTTAGCTCAACATGTTTGGGGAAAAGGGGGAGCAAAGACAAAGGAATCAAAATAAGGAAAAGAGGATGGGAGAAAAATACCAAGGAAACAAAAGAAAGACAGGGAATGGAATGATGGGAGACATGACAGAAGGATGTGATAAAATAGACAAAGACAAGACAGGATGGGAGAAGAGGTAAGTAACAAAAGAAAGACAGGGAATGGAATGATGGGAGAAAGGACAGAAGGATGTGATAAAATAGACAAAGACAAGACAGGATGGGAGAAGAGGTAAGTAACAAAAGAAAGACAGGGAATGGAATGATGGGAGAAAGGACAGAAGGATGTGATAAAATAGACAAAGACAAGGCAGGATGGGAGAAAAGGTAAGTAACAATAGAAAGATAGATGATTGCAGAATTAAGACAAAGGAGAGAAGACAGAAAAGGGAACTTGTTTAGAAAAGTTAATTGAGGATGAAGGGAAAAAGGAGACGATGAGAAAATAAGGATATTAACAAGGAAAATAATTAAGTCATATGAGGAAGTGCCAGCAGGAGGGACAGCGACCAGAAAATGAACTTAAAAATGATGAAGATGTGAAAGGCAAGGGACGATAGGTTGATTAAAGAAAGGGAATCTCAAAAGCAAAGTTCAGAGAGGATGGATAGTAGCCATTCCAAGTCACAATGGGAAACGTTGACTGTGGAAAGCACAGGGGCACAAGAAGAAGACAGCATCCGGAGAAGGAGAAGTCTTTTATAGAAAAAATTGATGAAAGTATTTACTACAAAGCAATACTAATGTGTGACGAAATGATGCAAGCAATGAAGGGCTTTGCTAAAAGAAGAAAAGTGGGAAATGCTGGAGCAAGGTTGTGTCCATTAAGGGAAGGATGGTGCTTATGAGAAAGTCAAACGGTAATTGAGCTAAATGGGAACCAGGAACAAGGAAGTAATTAAGGTAACTTGCCCTTTGCCATCATTACAATGCCAGTGGTAATGATGATGAAAAGGGCTATGAGCTTGGCATAGGTGAACCAATCCTGGATTCTGGTGGCCCATCTCACGTTCCAGCAATTCACGAAGGTCAAGAAGCCTGCAAAAAGATAAGAAATATGACTGAATCAATCAGAAAAGCAACTATATCTACTTATACATGCACAATACACCACTGCTTGTTTGGAATGGCAGCCCATGCAATGTTGCAAACACATTGCTTTTGGAATGTCAGACCATGCAATGTTGCAAACACATTGCTTTTGGAATGTCAGCCCATGCAATGTTGCAAACACATTGCTTTTGGAACGTCAGCCCATGCAATGTTGCAAACACATTGCTTTTGGAATGTCAGCCCATGCAATGTTGCAAACACATTGCTTTTGGAATGTCAGCCCATGCAATGTTGCAAACACATTGCTTTTGGAATGTCAGCCTTTGCAATGTTGCAGACACATTGCTCATGGAATGTCAGCCCATGCAATGTTGCAAACACATTGCTCATGGAATGTCAGCCCATGCAATGTTGCAAACACATTTTGTTTTTGGAAGGGCACCCCATGCCATGTTGCAAACGCACTGCTTTTGGAATGTCAGCCCATGCAATGTTGCAAACGCACTGCATTTGGAATGTCAGCCCATGCAACGTTGCAAACACATTGCTTTTGGAATGTCAGCCCATGCAACGTTGCAAACACATTGCTTTTGGAATGTCAGCCCATGCAATGTTGCAAACACATAGCTTTTGGAATGGCAGTCCATGCAATGTTGCAAACACATTGCTTTTGGAATGTCAGCTTATGCAATGTTGCAAACACATTGCTTTTGGAAGGGCAGCCCAGGCAATGTTGCAAACACATAGCTTTTGGAATGGCAGTCCATGCAATGTTGCAAACACATTGCTCATGGAATGTCAGCCCATGCAATGTTGCAAACACACTGCTCATGGAATGTCAGCCCATGCAATGTTGCAAACACATTGCTTTTGAAATGGCAGTCCAAACATGTAGCACCACAAAACCATGCACTGATGCAAACATTGGGGAACGTTAAGCAAAACCAAAAGGAATGTATGTAGCCCCGAAATAAATATATTCTACCAAATTAAGTCATCGTGTCATGAAGGCTCATATCATGGCGCCCAGGCTGTTCTCCTTGAAACCGAAATTAATTATGCGGTCGTGAAAGGCGGAGGGCATTTCAATTAATCACCTCATTACATCCAAATGCTAACAGAATGCTAATTGGGCGCCCGTGCCAATGGAAACCCTATGCAAGATGAATGCCAATGAAGAAGGACAGGTTTTTGGCGCCTTTTTGGGCAGCAGAAGTCCAGACATGACTGGACGCTATCTCAGAGCTTTTATGGGCAATAAATCAAGCCATTCAAACCACAGGTGTTTGTTTGGGGGTACCATCAACATAGTTTTGCATTAGCATTGTTCTCGGTGATCGACCTGGGTAGGGGTGCAAGATTCGGTACTATATAGGTAAGCAACTTGAGGACATGGTTGCAGACTTGTTTTGTACAAGAGAACGTGCTTGAAAACAAATTGGTAAACTGCAAATATTTGGTGGCATGTTGAGAAACACTGAAGTTTAATCAGGAAAACAGCAATGAGTACCTCATGTAACAAACAGCTTTGGCTGCAGACATTTTTGCAATCGTTTGTTGCTCACTACCTAATGTCCTAATTAGCCTAAAACAAGCAGAATATCAAATTTTGATTTTGCAGCAATAGGAGGTTGCATTAAAAACTGTCAAGTGCATGGAACATCAGCAGTTCAGGAAAATCTTCATTTTCTCCATTGTTTGATGCTTCCTGTCCACTTGTAATTCTTGTCTAACATTGGACTTCATTTTTTCTTAATTTTTTCTTAAAGCAAAAATTACAGAAAATTAGGAAAAAATTACAGAACTATATCATATCGCAGCATAAAAAAATTAAGAAAATTAGGGCGGAGCTACAGCCAGTGTTGCTAGATACTGCATGCAAAAATTAGGGGAAAATAACAGAGCTCTACTTCGGGCCAATCATATCGCAGCATAAAAAAATGAAGAAATTTAGGGCGGAGCTACAGCCAGTGTTGCCATATACTGCATGCATGGGGATTTTCCTGCGGCGCTTTTGCCAATGGACTTCTTCTCCTGCACTTACTTCCCCCTTTATGGCGCTGATCATACTTAAGAAAATTAAGATATTGGCATGTGAGTAGGGTCGGAGAATTAGGAAAACTAATTAGGAATATCGCAGTATTAAGAATTTAAGAGAATTGGGGCGGAGCTACAGCCAGTGCTGCCAGATACTGCATGCATGGATATTTTCCTGCGGCGCTTTTGCCAATGGACTTCTTCTCCTGCACTTTCTTCCCCCTTGGTGGCGCTGATCATACCAAAGAAAATTAAGAGATTGGCGTGTGAGTAGGGTCAGAGAATTAGGAAAGCGACCAAAATTTAGCCAAAAAATTACAAGTGGCGCCACTAATCGTCCATTATCCGGTGAATGACCTGGCGGATTCAATTACACCCTCGCACTGTCTTCACTGTCTTGGGGTGCCAGGGTTGGGTCCAATTTCGCCTTGGAGGGTCGAATTGGAGGACCTCCCAACCAACCGGAAGTGCGCAAGATAGCCCCTGTTCCGGTTACATAGGCGTGCAACCAATGGCTTAATCAGCTTCCTCGACCTCTGACCCCCCGCTGGGCGGAAATGCACGGTGGGGGAGGCCAAGGAGACAGTGTCACTTCCTCTTCAATCTCCCAATTATGCTCGTAATCAGTGCTAATGGGTTCGCTCCGCTGGCCAGGGGTCAACCCTGGCTGTTTTTTCTCAGCATCCATTAAACTGCTTCTTGGGAACATTTCTGACAGTCCTGTCCACTTGTAATTTTTGGCTTAATTTTTGTCCTAAGTTGGCTTTCCTAATTTTCCGACCCTACCCACATGCCAATCTTAATTTTCTTAAGTATGAGCAGCGCCGCCAAGGGTGAAGAAATTGCACGAAAAGAAGTCCATTGGCAAAAGCGCCGCCGGAAAATCCCCTTTTAATGCATGCAGTATATCTGGCAACGAAAGTGGCGAAGACCTACACCACCTTCTCCTTAAAATCAAAGAAGAAAGTGAACTGCTAGGACTACACTTCAACATCGGCAAGACAAAGGTCATGACAACAGCTGAGACTGGCACAGTCAACTTCATGATCGCTAATGCCGAGATCGAGTCAGTCCAGGATTTCATTTTTCTCGGATCCACAATATCCCATACCTGCGAGTCCACCAAGGAAATCAAGCG
>JAQFYZ010004064.1:0-11951 GCA_034695085.1 Cylindroiulus punctatus | reverse complement strand
GTAATTCTAAAAGTTTTTCAATATTTTCACTTACATAATGATGCCTCCCTACTTCTTTGCTGGTGATTTTATATCTAGTTCTTTTTAGTAGCAAATAAAAACTAATCTAGTGAATACAATATATATATATATATATATAAAATTATATCATCTGTCTTTTTGACATTGACACAAAGAGTTCACATGTGATGACAAGGTTCTCTAAACAAAGGATGAAATTTTAGCTTAAACTTGTATCCTCATGTCAAAAAAAGTTGTTGAAAAAAGCAATGATTATATTTAAACTTTACCTTATAATAGAACCAAGATGTAATGGAAGTTAAGGGCAGGCAATCAGAGGTGTGACATGTTGATTAGCCCTTCCATATTTCATCAGTTGGGTGAGTTAATGCTGAAAGCCAGTGATTGTACACAATGGGGCTAAATCATTCAATAACACAAGATTGGATGCTCTTGCTTGACACATTTGATGCACTTCCATCACTTTTGTGGTTTTACCATAGATCTGTGTAATTGAAAGTTTCTCAAGCAAGGATCAAGTTGAACTTAGATCCTTGTGTAATGGAAAGTTTCTCACGCAAGAACGATATTACAACTTGAACTTAGCTCCCTGTGTTATGATCACTAACAGGTGATTGGATCATATTGGTCAACACAATTGACCCACTTTCATCACTTTTGTTGTTTTACTATAGATCTGCGTAATAGAAACTTTCCCAAGCAAGGATCAACTTTAACTTAGATCCCTATGTAATGAAAACTCCCACGCAAGAATGATATTTCAACTTGAACTTAGCTCCCTGTGTTATGGAAAGTTTCAAAAGCAAGGATATGTCAACTTATACTATTCTCTTTGAGGCGTGGTGACTTTAATGATGAATCCCAGATGTAGGTATTTGCGTCATAATGACCTCAAATTTTATTAGAAATTGGTATAAATAGAGAGCATATTTAATGAAAAACCATGACTTCATCTGTGTTTGTGCTTGAGAACCCAGTCCACTGAAGAACTGCATAAATGGGCGAGATACATTTTTTATTATATAAAACTGATAAGTGCGATATTGCATACTAGGTATTGTATCAATTCAATACATTATGTCCCAGTTTATCTGACAATTTAAGGCAACATTTTTTTCGCCTAGTCATATGTGTCAGAAGAAAGTTCAGATGAGGAAATCAAAATAGAAACTCCAAATCCCATTTTGCCACAAAAGCAAGGCAAATCATCAAATGATAAACCCAAGAAAAGGGCTAAGCCATTACCAAAGAAGACTCCAGCAGTCAGCGGTAATTCAAAGATTGAGGACTGGTTAAAACTTGGATTGTTGCCAGCAAAAAAGACAAAATATCTGAATCAGTTACTTTTCAACACTGCATAGCAAGAATATTGGCAATAATTGGTTTTTAAATGTATTGAAAAATAGAAAATCTGGTGAATATTATATTGATTTAAGAAAGAAGTTTGGCAAAGACACTGAAACCAAAGGTGCCTGTTTTTCTGCACGTCTTTTTCCTCATATATTTGCTGCAATGCAAAATATTCCAAAAATTTTATCAGAAAATAAGTTCGTGTTTGATATTTAGCATATTTTGCAATACTTTTACAAAGTGGATGACTTAATTTACGGAATATGAAGTGTTTTTATTGTTCTTGTTCATTCACATCATATTGTGAATATTATAATCATTATTTGGAAAGTCATGCCATCGTTGATGAAAAAAGTCTACAATTGTAACCCATGCAATGTAAATTTTAACTCTTCAAATGAGCTACAGTCATATTAACCATGTTCATGAATTTATATTCAAACAAAATGCCCTTTTCAAACCAGAAAGGTGGGGATTTGACAACTTGTTAGTAGAAATGATACATAAGAATTCAACTAAAGTTTTAGATCCCTCAGTGTTTTTAAGAATAACATGTGATCAGGGCCAGATTAAGGTGGGTGCTATTGGTGCTGCAGCATTAGGCCCATAGCTAAAATAGGCCCATTTCTGAAATAGGCCCAGACATCAATTATAGGCCGACAGTCGGCCCAGACATCAATAAAGGGCCGATGGTCAGACACATTTACAATTTAACATGGGGGTATGAAGATCAGTCCCCCGGTGATTCATCCAGTTCTAAAAATTTTAGATAAATAAAAATCCAGTTGAAAAAATTTTAAAAACCCAATAAAACAATTTAAAATTTTACTAGAAAACTCGAATCTTAAGTGCCTCAAAACTCATAATCTTGCTTCTTATTTTTGAAATTTTTCCGGGGGAGGGCCCCCGTACCCGTATTCGATACCCCCCAAACCACCCAGTGGGCCTGCCACCTCATCACCCCACCAACACCCCACCATTTCACGTCACTTGGGGAGGAGGGGCGCATATCTTCAGCCTTGCCTAGGGCACCATCAATGCCGAAAAAATATAAGCCTTTTTTGTGCTGCAGCATCAGGCATAATTTGGTCTTGATCCGGCCCTGCATGTAATGATCTAATAAATAAAATATCAACCATATGATGCTTCATGCAAAAGAAAGGATTCGCTTTCAATTATGCCTAAATGTCGAGTTTGAAAAGCCAAAAACTGTTATTAATGATCATGGCAATCACTTTATTGAATTGAATACATCTGAAGCATTCTTTTGTGGTAACATGTCATTATTAATGTCAGCTAATGATATTGAAGTAAAGTCTTCAATTCTATGGAGAAGATATTAAAAAGTATTGAAGCTTATGTAAGACAAGGTTCGGGTTTCGAGGGTGAGGCAAATTAAAAATGCTACATTAAAAATTTCTAAATACTCTCCATTTAAAGGGGGATGTTTAACTAAACTCATAAAGTGTATAAGTAGTAAAAAAAGAAGTACTAAACATACAAAGCAAAAATAACAAATGTATTCTGTGGTGTATTTTAGCTCACTTGTATCCAAAACATGTCAATTCAACACATGTGAGTCAGTATAGGCATGCAGAAAAAAATGTTGATTTATCAATGTTAACTTATCCAGTCCCACTGTGTCAAATACCTGCATTTGAAAGAGCAAATGATTTACAAATTAATGTTATGGGATTTAATATTAAACACATATTTCCTTTATTGTTAGGTAAGTATAAATCTAAGAAAACTATTAATTTGTTGCTTTGTAATAATCATTACCTTTTGATCAAAAACATTAATAGCTTGCTAAGTATGTCAGGTGTAAATAAACAGCATTTCTGTCTCAGATGTTGTCAGGGATTTAGATCTGAAGCTGCAAGAGCTGTGCATGAATACAATGTGTGAGAACAATAAACCAGTCAAAGTTAGACTACCAACATTAGATAAATCATTTCTGAAATTTAATGAATATGCAAACACATTGAGATCACCTTTTGTAGCTTATTTTGATTTTGAGAGTATAATTAAACCAGTATCTACATCAAATCCCAATCCAAAAAAATCTTCCACTACTAATTACCAGAGACATAAACCATCTTCTTACTCATATGTTAGTATAGGATATGATGGGTCTGTGCTTGCTCGTGAATGTAAAATTTATCAAAATGCTGCATATGACTTAGTAATGTCTTTGAAGAATTAAGCAAACAAATTGTTTGAATCAATGAAGCTTGAACCTTTATATACTTTAGCAAATAATGAAATTGATTTTGAAAAGGCTAGATAGACAATGCTACATGTGCAAATGCCAATTCACTGATGAAAATTATAAAGTGAGAGATCATGACCATCATTTACCTGGGCAAAACTATCGAGGTGCAGCATGTAAAAGTTGCAATGCAATCTTAAAAGATAAGAAGGTAATGCCATGTATTGCTCATTCATTACAATCTTATGATGGTCATTTTATAAAACGAGCTCTAAACAAAGTACAACCACAAAAAATCAAGGTTATACCTTTGAACATGGAAAGATATACAACATTTTTGGTGGATGATTTATTGTTCATAGACTCATTTCAATTTTTATCAGCACTATTAGCTACATTAGCTGAAAATCTACCATGTATTCAGAAAATTCAAACTTTCTAATAAAAGCTTTTAAAGATGCAACACGTTCACCATATTCATATTTGCTGGTTGATCTTACTCCAAGCACAGATGACAGATTTCGTGTCCGCTCAAAAATATTTCCTGGTGAATTTACGCGTATATATCAACCAACTAAATAGTTGATGGGTCGAAAATCTAAAAGCAAAAGTGTGAAGTCATCAGGTCCAAAGCGTTTGAAAAGGAATTTAGGATTGCTAAAAGCTATTAGTCTAAGTCGGCCATGTGATCACAAATTAATAGCTGGTAGTTTACATAATGATTGTATTAACTGCTTATCAGACTGCTCCCATAACATCCTGAATGGTAATGTTAAACTATCAAGTTTAGAAAAGAAGAAACTAAAGCCATTTTGTAAAGCTAAAAGACAACTAGCTTAAAAAGAAGTATTAATACCCAGTAAACGGAAGTTGATAGTTAAACAAAAGGGAGGCTTTCTAGGATTTTTGGTCAAACCTGTTCTGTCACTCCTTAAAGGATTACTCGGTGGCTCATCTGGATAAAAGTATAACATGGCCCAAAAATTAGTTGTCATTCCAGAAGACATATGGTCTGATGACAGAAGTGAACCCATAGAAAAATGTTAAACTGTTTATCCCACCTTAACCCTTTCGGACCTGGAAAAAATGCTTTATGATTGGAATTTTTTTATGATGTATCATTTTTATATTAATTCAAGAATGCTATTCAGAAAATTTTATTAAAATCCACCAATTATTATGAAAGTTACAGACCGGCTAAAATATTAGCCACCAGGTCTCAATGGTAAAAACAGATCTTTTGGTAAATTTTCGTAAAAGTGAAATTTTTTCACTTACACCGTGCAGATTGTGAATTTTTTTATTGTGATACAATGCTTACAACATATGCATGTCCTGATGACATTATTTAACCCAGCTTAGTATGATATTTCATGAAGCAGTTGGATTTCTTTGAAAAACAGAGTGTTTTTTCACAGTTATCACAGTATACCTGACTTCTGGAGGTGGAATTGGGCATCTGACATCTCCTGGTTCCATTTTCATACATTTCAGACAAATGACTAACTTGATCATAACGGATATCCTCACAAATTGGCACATGCCTGGAATTGGCTGAACATGCTGTTCTCACACTTGGAGAACCTGTCGTGGGTTTGCGACCAAGCTTTCGAGCAGAGGGAACACTTGCATAAGATAAGCCATCAGAAATATGGGTTATAAACATTAGGAGGTCCATAACATCCTTCTTTTGAACACCATGCTGTTCTGCATCACGTTTATACTCCAGCCAAGAGTTGGCAATTGCAAGGTTTACGAAGTGGAAAATAACACGCAAAGTCTTCTTCCTCGACCTGATAAAGATGCGGTAGAAAGAAAGCAGCATGTCCACCTTATCCACTCCACCCATGGACTTATTATATAATGTGACAGCAGATTGTCGTTTGATGTTGCTATAGGCCCTTGTTGTCTTGTTCCATCTACGAACAGTATCCTCTGGGGAGACACTAACAAAGTTGGATGCCATGTTGACGACACGGTTGTCCAACCATCTCAACAGAACAATATTTCCACAGCTGATACTGGAGAAACTGCCACGTCCTCTGTTCTTCAGGGCTGTCTCTGTATCAAAAGTTGAGCATTTTGGGGCACCTTTGCTCTCTCGACCTTTGCGGATGGTACCTGCAGCGAAGATTCGGCGTTTTGACAGCTCCTCCAGGTCAAGTGAAGTAAAAAAGTTGTCAAAGAACAACTTGTGACCACAGTTATCTGCAAGCTGTGTTGACAGTTCCCACACTACAGCTCCTGTTGCACCTAACTTCACCCGAAGTTCCGGATTTACATTTGTCAGCTGAGTTGATTTTCCTTGGTAAACCAAAGAATTGTAGACGAGTCCCTACTCTCCACAAAGCATGAAAACATCCCCCAAGGGATGGGCTCTCCATGAATGTACTGCTTGAAGCCCAATTTCCCTTTGAAGGGAATCATAGACTCATCAATGCAAACATTTTCTTCCAGTCAGCTCATGGCAGCGTTGTTGAAATGATGTGATTATAGGCCGTATCTTCCACAGCTTGTCATCCATATTATGGTCCACAGTGCAGTCCACCAGGTGTAGGCAATTGCGTAGCTTGAGAAATTATTCCAGATTATTCCAATGGATTGCGCAAATCCTGTCATTGTTGATGGGCTCCAATACATCCGAAGACGCGGTAACTTTACAACACCCATGAAGATATAAAGTGCCACAAACTTACGTAATTCTATTGGTGTGGTATCGAGACACCCATTGTGTGTACAGAATAAATGTTTGTACACCTTGCCATTTCAGCAAATAGCTCTTGTGGAATGTACTGTGAGAAATACTGAAGTGGTGTAAGCATATTGAGTGGTCCTTCTGAAAACGGTGTTTTGGGTTTAAAATTGAGGTCTGGTACAACAACCCCCCCTTTTCTCCAAGCACGAAGTGTAGGCTGCTGCTTTGTGGACCTAATCTTCTTAGATGGTGGTGCAGCTGTCTTTGCTGACACTGATGGCTGACACTCATCACTGCTGTCATCATCAGACCCATTAGGTGATCCCATTTCTTCCTCAGAATCATCTGACTGTGCAGGTAATTGGACATTATCATCATCTTCAGAGTGAGATGAATCTCCATCATCTGACTTCTCCAGATTAATGTCATCAAAAATTGCATCCAAAGTTTTCATGGATGCCTTTGGACATTCACCATGTCTAGCATAACGCAGATATTTTTGAGGACTGGTACGCACAGAATAGAATCGGGGTTTTATCGCAATGGACTTGCTAGTGAAAGCTGATAATGAGGAATTTTCGTTAAAAACATGTACAATAACAAAAACAATTAATATCTTAGCTGAAATCACAACGAAAAATATTTGTGTTTAAAATCCCAGCTTATAACTATAAAAAAGGCTTAATAACGCTATTTAGGCCTAATGCATGCTAACAATACCTGACCAGTGTTGTAGTACATACTTAATAAGATACACCTGAAACTTAAAATTACAACAATACACCAAAAATTGTTGAATTGATGGACGTTTACACATGCAAAACATGCAGTTTGGCCACATTGTCAGACAATGAAATAGTTACCCTTGAGACCTGGAGGCTAAAATTTTAACCAGACAAATAAATGGCATTAAAAAAGTAAATGTTTAAATTTTTTACATAATTCCAACTGTAGTATGTTAAGCACACTTCAGAATATCAATTTATAACGAGAAACTGAATTAAAAATGCCTAGAAGTATTTTTTAACAGAAGACATAGCCAACACTTACCATGTGCATGCTCCATTATGAAAATTGCTTATATATAGTAGTTTCAACAGTCAACCAATAGGGCGAGCCACTTCACTGATAGACTATTTCAGCCACACCATTTCTGAACATTTTGAAGCAAAGACCATGGCAATAGCGCCATTAGTTGTTGAGGGGGAAATTTAACCATGACTGGCTAACATTTTAGCCGCCAGGTCCGAAAGGGGGTAAGAAAATTAGAAGGATCAATTGAAGACTTAATTGAAGATGCAAACTTAAATGATTATGAAAAAGTAAAACTTCTCTCCCAACTCCAACAACGCTACAAAGGAATTGCAGGAACACGACAGTCACCAACAACCTTATTGAACAATCTTTTATCAAATATTCTACAAACCACACCAGTTCAGTCTGGTGTGGTTTGTTGAATATTTGTTACCATATAATATACCTATATATATTAGATACTAATAAATCATATTATATCAAATTCTTCCATTTCCTGGGATCAAATGTCGAGGGAAGTATTACTGAATGGTCAACGCATACCTAAATCAATTTTTGTAAATTTAATTGTTGCAACACTGCGCAATTCAAAAAACTAGCCTACAGCAAATAGATGGAAAGAATTTAGTGATATGCTTAAAACATCTGGGATATCATCTAGCTTGATTTTAAATAAACACCAGAAATATATGAAATGGAGTGGCTATGCTAACATTGCATTAACAGTTCGTCCTTCTGTTACATTAGTGAAACGCTTGAAATTAACTAGTGGGTCAAGGAAGCACCACAGTAAAAATAAAATTGCATTGGAATTGAAAAAGAAACCTCTTAAATCTTCGATTACATGGCAGAAAAGAAAATAGACAATGTTTTGAAAAAAATATATAGCAATCCGAAATCTAAAGGTGCATTAGAAGGAATTGATCATCTCCATCATGCCACAAATAAAGAATACACGCGTCATCCAATTCAAGAATGGCTTCGCTCGCAAGATGTATACACACTTCATAAACCAGTTCGTCATCATTTCACAAGAAACCGAACATTAGTTAGTCATATTGATTATATATGGCAAATGGATTTGGTAGACATGCAGTCTTATCAAAACGAGAATGATAATATGAAATATTTATTGACATGCATTGATGTGTTTTCAAAGTATGCTTGGGTTATAGCTGTAAAAAACAAAACAGCATCATCAATCCTAAATGCAATAAAAGAAATTTTATTAAGAAGTGGGAGAAAACCTTAAAAAATTCAAACAGATGCTGGAAGTGAATTTATCAATGCAAAAATTAAAAAATATCTTGTAAGTGAGGGTATTGGATTGTATACAACACACAGTAATACCAAAGCCTCTTAGTGAACCGTTTCAATCGCACTATAAAATCTAGGATGTGGCGGTATTTTACTCACAAGGGCAATTATCGATATCTTGATATTGTTGATGACCTCATTTCTGGATATAATAATTCTTATCATCGTAGCATAAAAATGTCCCCACAAGAAGTGAAAGTGGGAAACCAGGCACAAGTCCATAAAACATTGTTTCCCCCACTAAAAAACTCATTTGGCAATTTGGAAGTGAATGACAAAGTGCGAATCAGTCACCTCAGAAGGATATTTTAGAAAGGTTATCTCCCTAATTGGAGCGATGAAGTTTTCACCCTTGCATCAAAAATACCAAAGCTACCCAAGGCAGTATATACATTATAAGATGAAAACAATGAATTAATCAAGGTAAGTTTTTATGACCAAGAGTTGCAAAAAATATATAAAACAGACAAAGACTTGTGGCGAATCGATAAAGTTGTCGAAGAACATGGACGAGGAAAAAATCTCAAACGTTTAGTGAAATAGAGGGGGTATAGTGATCAACATAATTCGTGGATTAAAGCTAGTGATCTCGTACAACTACAAGATGCAAGCACCTGATGTTTTTATATAGAACTGCCTAGTAATAGTAGCACTAATTTATTTCCTGATAACACACATGCTAATTACAAAGTAAAATTAGCTGCTCCTCTAACATTAACTGATAATTATGAAGTTGCTCTTGTTGAAGCATTCTTTATATGTAATTAGGATAACATTATGAAAGATGATGGTTTAATAACAATAACAATCACTATGACTGGATTGATAAAGACAGTTCAAATTGACGAAGGATACTATGAGAAACCTGAAAAATAGAAGATAATGGATTTACTGAAAATCTCGTTCAAGAGATAAACCGAAAAATATTAAACGTCATTACATTCATACAGCTAGAGAAAAGGCGTGAGGAAGTTAGAAGAGCTCAAAATGCTGAAAAAGATTCTAAAAATATGCAAACGTCGCAAGAAGATTTAATAAAGAGGTTAAAAACTAAAATGAATGCATTGAGTAAAACTCATGCAGATAGGACGAGAATTTATAGAACTGATTTAACAGTTATTATCGTACCACCTGGAGATCAAACAAATGGTTCTGATGATGAAAAGCAATTAAATGCCATGTTAAATGAAATTGAAGCGAAAAGATAAATACATCAAAGGGAACCAATAAATTTGAATGATCTCAAACTAAACCATAAAACAATAGTAAGTATTCGATTCAATCTAGAAAAGGATCTAAAAAATATGACAAATGAATACTCGGCCACTCACGATATACTTTATCAATTAGCCCATGATAAAAAAGATTACCATTTTTCACCATTTTTAAAAGAATACTAGATCAGCATTTCAATTCCTGGGAATAACATGGTTCAATTTTCAGCATTGTTAATAAGAATGCTAGGATTTAGTGATGACACTGCCCTTCAAAATAGATAAGCTAATATAAAATTTGTGTTAGCTGATAAGATGGTGAACCTAATGAGTGATATAAATTCACTTAGCATTTATGCAAATGTAATACATAACCAGTATATTGGCAATGTTGTGGAACCCCTATTGTGTACTGTGCATATTGATGACAAAGATGGAATTCGAGTGACAAAAACATATCCCCATCTATTTTACATGCACGTTTCGCTACGCTATATTGACATTATAGAAATTGATATAAAGGATCTATATGGTAGAAAAATTCATTTCGCTGATGGTGACGTGGTAGTAAACAAGTTACATTTCCGACGTCGCAGAACTTATTTTTAAATATGCGTGTCAAATATCATTGTGGTCATTCAAGTGATCCTTTCTGCAACTATTACAAGCAACAAGCAGCATATGGATTGCCCTACTATGCGGGGTCCCGTAATCAAAGAGGACATGGATTTTTTTCTTATCTCTTTCGATTTGCTGTCCCACTGTTAAAAAGAGGAGGGATAAGTTTGGCTAAACATCTGCTCAAGACAGGAAAAAATATTGTATCTAATGTAGAGGCAGGGAAATCGATTTGTCATTTCGCAAAGAACAGATTTGCTGAGACAGGGAAAACTGTATTGGGATCGTTGGTTGGCCGTGGAAGAAGTAGAACAATTAAAAAAAGTATAAAACGTAAATGTCAGAAATCTAGAAGAACAGTCAGTAGACGTACGAAGAAACGAAAAGTCACACAGAAACTCAAACCTGACATATTTTCAAAATGAGTTATTTGCCCCATCATTTATCAAGCGAAGCTGTAAAATGCGAAGTTGATGTTCATAATGTTCCACCAACCCAGGTTTGCATACAAAGCTGCAAAGATGGAGACTTTCTTCCCATTTCGGCTATACAGGGTACAAATCAACTAGAATTTTTCATACCTGGAAGTGGTGAGGATTATCTAGATCTCTCAAACACTTATCTTCATCTCACAGCCAGAATTTTATTGAATAATGGGAACAACATACCAGATGATGCAAAAGTTGTACCAGTCAACAATTTCATGCATAGCCTATTCAGTGAAATTTCTATGAACTTAGGTGACAAACAAATCACTGCAAGTGATCAAGAATATGCATATAACGCTTATTTTAAAACAACGATTCCATCAGCACAACTTCATGGCAAATCATTTCTTAGTGCCGAAATGTACTATAAAGATAAATCACTAAGTGAAAATGATCCAACAAAGGCTGTAGATGGATGTGGTATTAAGAAAAGATATTTAAGATGCAAGAAAAGGGGCAAACTGGATATGATGTGAAGACTCAAGTTAGACATATGTGAGCAAGATAAACTTATTGTAAATGATGTTGATGTTCGCATCAAAATGATGTTGAGTAAACCAGAATTTTGTTTGATAGCTGCTGATAGTGCCAAGAAGTAAAAAATTGAAATTGATAATGCTACATTATATGCACACAAGGTGGCTGTCAGTCCACTTCCAATTTTTGTCCCATGCTAAAAGTGTTGAAGAGGGTTTATTTAAATATACCATAAAACGTACAGAATGCCGCATATTTAGTGTAGGAAAGGGACTACAAGAAGTTGATATACCGAATGCATTTTTGGGACCACAACCCACATTTATTATGATGGGGCTAGTCAGAAGTAGTGCTAAAAATGGTGATACAAGCAAAAATCCATTTTACTTTCAACACAAAGACTTATCATCACTAAGTGTTCACATCGATGGTATGCAATACCCTACCGTTCCATTTCAACCAAAGTTTAGTATTAGCGAATAGGTACGCTCATATTAAGAATTTTTTTAATCAATTTGTCAATA
>JAQFYZ010004063.1:0-11951 GCA_034695085.1 Cylindroiulus punctatus | reverse complement strand
AATGTTGGGCCAACGAGTTTAGGTTGGCATGCCAACATAAATGCAATGTTGGGCCAACACTTTCTGGTTACTAGGGCTGGTTACTAGGGTTGGCAGTTTCTATTTCACAGACGCCAGTTTGCTTGTTCCTGTTTATTAATGCATTGACTGGGCTGTTGTTATTTTTACATAAGGATTTAACCTATTTCCAAAAGAGTTTTGGGTTTGATTTTAGAGAGGTTTCCAAAGTCGTATTTTTAAAGTCCGCATTTTTTGGCCAGTAGTTTTTAAAGTTCTGCTCGCAGTTTAGTAAATTTTGCTTTTAAATTTGTGTTGGCTTCGTTCCTTAATCTGTTCCTGACTACTCTATGCTCTCTTCGGATACGACGAATTTCCGTTGTATACCACAGTGGTTCATTAACAGTGCTAAATTGCTTTTTGGGGACAAATATGCTACGCCCTGGGCTATCGTTGTTTTAAAATGCTGCCATTAATCATCCACACTGGAAAGAGATTGTGCAGGTATATTTCCAAACAATTTTGATATAATATGGTTTTTAAATCCTGTCCAGTCAGCTTTATTAAACTGCAACACGGTACGTTTCTCTGAAGAGCCTGCCTTATGCAAAAGGGAAAATTTGGAAACCACAAGTTTACCGTGGTCACCTATTCCCGCATCAGTTCTGATGTTAAGAACACTTTCCGGTCTGTTGGTAATCAAAAGCTCTAGAATACTGTCTCCTCTTGTGGGAGATTTGTTTAATTGTTCTAAAGAGAATTCTCCCAGCAGGTCCAAAATTTTTTTAGAACTTGCTGGATATGGCGTGGATGGCATGTGTGCGTAATTATCCCAATTAATTCCGGGAAGATTGAAATCACCCCCAATAACAATAATGGGGTCTTTGTTTTGAAGGTAGAAAAGCTTTAGTGCACGAATAAACTCATCAATGTGATTTGGCTGGTCGTTTGGCCTGTAGAATGAGAAAAAATGCTTTTTTTTGCCATTTTTTAACAGCATGCTGCATATGACGAGCTTACAGTCAGTTTCGAGCTTGATTTCTCGCTTTAAAGTTATACTGCTTTGATGTGCTATAAAAACTCCGCCATAACCATCTGCCCTATCCTTGCGGTGAACAGTTAGATTGCTGGGAAAGAACTCAATTCAATTCATTTCAATTCAACTCAGTACCCTACTGTCAGTATTTTTAGTACCATGTGGTAGGGGGGTCTAGTCCGTTAACCCAAGTTAAGTTCAAAGGGTACCACCATATTGTGGCGGACACCAATTCCTTCATTGTCGAAATAAATTTCTTGTAGCTTAAGGCTATCCTTTAGAAGAGAATTCCAACGTCTGATGGCATGCAAGAAATAGGACCAGTAATATGGTGACAGGTTTTGAAGACGAGCTAATGTATGTTTCAGTTATTTTGCTGGTGGTTGATTGTCTGGTTGGTTAGGGTTGGAAGTATTGTTATGTTGTTGAGTGGTGTTTTCTATATTGGTTAAATTTGTGGTAGGAGTATTACTAGTAACATGTTTCAAGGGAAAAATGTTTATGTTTGTTGTGGAAAAGGAGTTCGTATTATTAAATTTAGGGCCGATTATTGGGGGAATTGCATTTTTTTTGGCATCCGTTGAGGGCTGTTTTATGGTCAGGAGGTGGTGTAAATCTAAGTGGACGGTGCATGCCTAAATAAGAATATATGCCTGTGGGATGGTACCTAGGTCTTTAGCGATGTTAATAACATCGTTACTTTTAAAAATTTGGAAGTTTTCCCTAAATTTAGTCCACGGAAACCTTTATCTCGGTCTAAAATGGACGGATTTTGCAGATCAAACCAATGCCCAATGTTTTACATCATGTGTTGGGCTATCGAATTTTTAAAGTATTCTAAGCGGTTTATCTCACTTCTATGGTTAGTCAGTCGGTTTTTTAGTTTATTCCTGGTGCGCCCAATATAAGAAGCATTACAGTTTGTTTCTGAACAGTTAATTTAGTATGCCACATTGGATTGCTCCAGGATGTGAGTGGGGTCTTTTTACGGTGGTAAAAACAAACTAACTGTATTGTCACATCGTGGTGCAATCTTTATGTCGTATGATTTAAGCTGTCTCTGCAACTTTTCTGACAGTTTACCCTGGTATTGGAGACTGACCCACTGCTCATTTTCTTTGTTGGGGTCATTGTTTGGGTTCGGCAGGACTTTTTAAAATTTTGTTTGTCTTAAACAAATTTTTTAATAAATTGTGCAGGGTAGTTATTTTATGAAAGGGTCGAAAAAGTCTCATTAACGATGCATTTTTTTGATGATGGTCTGGATGTTAGATTAAGTGCTTGTTTAAAGAGCGCTATTGCGACGTTCTTTTTGGTATATTTAAGATGTTCCGAGAAGAAATCTAAATGGCGTCCACAGTTTGTGTTTTTTTTTATAATATTCTGTATCCAGTGATAACTCCGGGTTTCGAAATATTTTGACCTTCAGAAAGGGTAAACCATGGTCAGTTTCTTCCTCTATGGTAAATTGGAGGCGTTGGTTAAACAAGTTAAGTAAGTTAAGAAATTTGAATTTTTCACTGGAGTTAATGACACACCAGATGTCATCAACGTATCTTTGGTTGATGAAAGGTTTATTTGAGGAGTTTATCAGGGTAGCTTCCAAATCCTGCAGGCAGACTTTCGGCATGGCAATGGGTTCTCCCATATCTGCCATCATTGCCAACCTTGTTCTTGAGGATTTGGAAGCTACCCTGATAAACTCCTCAAATAAACCTTTCATCTACAAAAGATATGTTGATGGCATACTTTCCCTTGCCGTAGTAAAGGAAAAAACGTGTCTTTACAGGCGGGAAGGAAACATGGATATTATCCAGTTCCTGATAATTTCTCTGGGCACTTATAATACCTGGAATTTGAACAACAGAGGTAAATGCAAAAAAAATTCCTTGACTATTGATTTACTGAACCAATTAAAATTGAAAATGTTAAACTCAAAGTTAGGCATAACTCGCGTATGTCATAAGTTACTACCACAATGCTATTGTTCATTTCCCTTTTTTTTGTTATTGTGTTTTCTTAAGTCAAAATTGACACTTCACAAGTTCCAGTGGAGCACTTATGGCCCTTATATTATATTATATTATATTTTATTTTTACATTTTCATGTCTAACAAAACTTAGCACTTCGTTTGGTGCTCACGCATCCATTGTATTTAAATTGTTTTAACAACAAAAAAATGTTCAGTTGTAGCACCTTATGACGATATTTACTTCTCGAAATGTTGTGCAGATTGTTTCTCACCATTGACCGTGGATTAAGCAAATTATTCGTTAATTATGGGTATGGGGGCATTACCACCTTAATGGCATTGTGAAAAAAATAATATTAACTTCTTAAAGATGGCAGATTAGAAGCATAATAATTGCACTTTTATGCCATGCATTCGCCACTTTTTTGCCATTACTTTCACTTTTTGGCTTTAATGGCACTTTTTGCACTTAACGGCAAAAAACGTTACTTTGTTTGAATTTATTTTCTGCTGGGCAATACCAAAGCAGCTATTCGAGTGGCCAAGGTATATGCCACAGCCCTAAAAACTACTTTCTCAAGCAAAACTAGCAAATACTGCGTGCCTTAGTTTCCTTCGGGAACTGAGGGCTGGCCCTCCTTCCATTTTACCCCATACTCGCAGAGACGTACAGTACAAATCGGTTATAAGTACATCAAAGGGACCACCAAAGGATTTCATTTGTTATAGCTTATAGTCATTCTAACTGACAATCGTATTTCATGTCAATCAATGCATACCTGTTGGTTGGTATCTTCAGTCTCCAGATTTCAAATAATGTTCGACCTCTCTTCATATGGTCAAAGATTTTTGTTGTCATCATTTTGGTTTTGAAGTGAACTGAATACATTTACGATAGTGTACTTACCCCCACCTTTCCCTTTATGGTCAATTCTACTTTTCAGGCCTCCGAAACATTTCATTCAAAAAAAGTAAATAAAACTTGCAATTTGTCGACGCTTACCATGTATAGGGTCGCTATAGTTGATAACCGAAACTGGATTATTTCCATTAATCCATCGCTATATACGGTTCCGTTGCTAGTGTTTTTTGACATAGGTTTAGATACAAAGCCAAACTTTGATGGAACATTTGGTCGCTATATCCTGTTCGTCGCTATGACCGAAGTCGTTATAAATGATTTCTACTGTACCTTGTTAATGTTATACCCCAAATGCCATTTTTATATAGATTTCAGACATAAGAGCAATACATAGTTTTTACAACTGATACTGTTGTGATATATGATTTTGCTTGTTGCACTTGAATTGTCAGAACTACAATAAAGACACACCAGCGGTAATGGATTCATACTTGTTGGGTGCAGCATGAGGGCTTCATTCTCTGTGAACTAAGCCAGTGTGCCGACTCAGAGCTCGGATATTGAAATGTTTCGGCCCAAAAGTAAACCCTGTGCTCGGTTCAAGGTTTGGTTTAGAGCCATTCTCAGTTGTGAAGGTAAACATTTGCAGCATTGATACGATGTACAAGTAGACCTCCACAAGTGCAAGTTTCTTGCCAGGACATTCCCGTTTTCCTTTAAAAATTGCAAATGGGAATTGTTAAAGATTTAATTCTGTTAACAAAAATAGTGTTATAAGTTGTCGTTGGTTATATTGCCCTTACCGATAGAAAATGGGATCAGGTTGCAGTTTCCAGCAACTTTTCGTTCTGGTGTCAGAAAGCGCTCAGGTTTAAAAACTTCTGGATCACCCCATGTGTTGACATCCATGTGTGCAGCCCAGAAATTCGCCAATATGAATGTGTCCTTTGGTATTTTGTATCCAAGTAATTCGCAGTCTTTTGTGTTCCTAAATAATATTTCCATCATTAGTCATTCACGACACAGCTGTTTTTGAATTTATATTGTAACGGTTGAGTAACCGAGGCAAGGCGGACGATTACGATCAGTTGTTTATTATCACAGTTTATCACAGTTCGAGGCCAACCTGGCCAGGTATCACAGGGCCCAAGCCAACTCGGCCGGCATACATACAACGAAAACAAGGCTAACTCGGCCAATCATCACAACTTAATCATAAAGTACACAAACTACCTCCCCGAGGAGATTAATGCAACCAAAGCAACACGTTGAGCTTGGGGCTGACTGGCCCCCGTGTTGGAATCAAGGTTTAGGACCCTGGAACTTAAACAGGCCAACCTCTGGCCTAGGATCCCGTAACCTGACTGCCGAGCTGACCCTTCTTCACCTTCCAGGTCAGCTCGGTTTTCCTTTAGAGGGCGCCACCTCAAGGGCCGGGGGTGTCAGGGTCAACCTGAAGGCATGTTATTCACAGCCCGGCCAACATTCTTGGCAGCATTCCTTGGATTGCCACAGCGACCTTCTAACTGTGGTATCATCACCGCGGCATTCCTTGTGCCGCGGACCAAGGGCATCAGGTGCCCTTGACAATATATAAATTGGAATGAAGTATATAATTAACTAGCGGACCAACCCATCCTTCGGATGGGTAAGGTCCTCTAGACTCAGCCCGGTTTCATTTGAAATTGCTGCAGCTAGAGGGCGGCAACAAACTTGAATATCGATTTCTATTTACTGATTCCACACATTTTAGTGTTAAAACATCCCATGACATCCAGCTTTTGTCTAGTACTTGGTTCCATTCCTGAATTTTAATGTCTAATATACATTTTGTTTATTCTACTGTGTTTTTATATAAGCTTGCAACATTTCAAGGGTCTAGTCCTAATCGTTTAGGAGATGTATTTACTTACATCTCTATTTAACCCCTTAGTGGGGATAATACGAAAGAAAACACGTTGCTATCAAGGTTCTTGCAACCTAAGGTACATTCCAGCAAAATTTCAAGGGAGAATTCCTAACAGTTTTGGAAATGTATTTACCCACCCCTCTGTGTAACTCCCTTGTGGGGGTTATACAAAAAAGACACATTGTTAGCATGGTTCCTTGCACCTAATGGAACACACATGGAAAATATGAAGATTGTAGCCCTAACGGTTTAGGAGATGCATTTACCGACCCCTCTGTTTAACCCCTTTGTGTGGGTAATACCAAAAAAGACACTTTATTACCAGGGTTTTCGGCACCTAAGGAACGCACATGGAAAATATGAAGGTTGAAGCCCTAACGGTTTAGGAGTTGCATTTACCCACTCCTCTGTATAACTTCTTTGTGGGGGTAATACGAAAAAGACACTTTGTTAGCAGGAGTTTTGGCACCTAAGGAACGCACATGGAAAATATGAAGGTTGTAGCCCTAACGGTTTAGGAGATGCATTTACCCACCCCTCTGTTTAGCCCCTTTGTGAGGGTAATACGAAAAAGACACTTTCTTAGCAGGATTTTCGGCACCTAAGGAACGCACATGGAAAATATGAAGGTTGTAGCCCTAACGGTTTAGGAGATGCTTTTACCCTCCCTTCTGTTTAACCCCTGTGTGGGTAATTCGAAAAAACACTTCGGTAAAAATGTTCTCAGCAAAAAATGATAAAAATTGGAAAATGTGAAGGGTTTAGCCCTAATGGTTAGGGAGAGATATTTACCCCTCGTTTTAAACCCCTTCGAGGGGGACTATGACAAAATCCTTTATTAAATGGTGGGTATGACCCCCAAGGAAGGTGCATGCAAAATTTCAAGGTTCTAGCCCTTACGGTTTGGGATGTGCGATGACTGTCTGTCAGTCAGTCAGTCAGTCAGTCAGTCAGGTTGTCTCTTTATATAGATAGATAGCCCTAATGGTTAGGAAGATATATTTACCCCTGTTTTCAACCCCTTCGAGGGGGACTACGACAAAATCCTTTCTTAAATGGTGGGTTTGACCCCCTATGAAGGTGCATGCAAAATTTCAAGGTTCTAGCCCTTACGGTTTGGGCTGTGCGATGATTGTCTGTCTGTCAGTCAGTAAGTCAGTCAGGTTGTCTCTATATATATAGATAAAGGTATGTATTGTTTAGCCGTTATGTGTTCCTATTTGTGTGTTTTCCTTTTTCCTCTACCTACTTTTACCTCTGCCCATGTCAGCGTTTACCTGTTACCATTTGGGTGCGAGTTTTGGTCAGAGGCACTGCGCCCTTAACAAAGAAACACGCACACACGCACACACACTTCCCCATGCTAAAACTGATTTTGTGAGCACCAAATACATTATATATGAAATTGGGAACCCAACCAGCAAAAAGACGTGAAATGGACTTCCTAAATTGATCCGTGTGATGTCCCCATTTTTTGAGGGCATCATGTGACCAAAACTGGACGTCCTTTTCTGTCCTTTTCAGTTCAGTCCTTTTCAGTTTGTGTGTGTGTGTATTTGAGGGGCACAGTGCCTAAAAGGCAAAATGGTGCCCGAGCGCAAGCGTAGGATGAAGACCCATATACATAGAAGATGGAAGAAAAGGAACAGGGCAAAATGGAAAATAGAAAAAGGACAGACAATATCAATATAAAAATCTTTCAACAAACATTAGAACAAGAAGACGAAACGAAACAAATGGGCGCAGAAAGGAGATGAGGGGGCCAGTCCCCAGTTCCATATGAACGCCTTAAGATGGCCTGCACGGGAAGGCCAGACGAGGTTGGGAGAGTGGGAGAACGTTACGCAGTGCACACAGCTATGCAATAAGAAAAATGGGAGGGAGGAAGAGGAGGAGTTAAATAGCATCGTGGAGGCCCGCGGCCTGCAATAAAGCGAAAAGAGTGGGGAGTCCTTTTGAGTCCTTTCTCAATGAAAATAGGACAAAAGTCTATGAACCAAATCTGAAAGTGAACATCCCATGGTGATGATGCAAAAAATAGACGTCAGATTTGCTGAAAACTTTTAACTACTACTTCAAACTAAGTATATGTTCATACTAAAAAGATTTGCTGTGCAGCCAATATCATATCTGGATAAAAACCACTTTTCTGCTCTTGACACTTTTGCTATCTGTTCCCTCTGCTCCACCTACTGGTGGTGAATATTGTTCGAATACATATGAGGGATCCCTTTAGGCCACCTACCATATTGCGGTGCAATCTGATTTTCTAAATCATATAAACTTTCGTGCAAGTTGTTCTCTTGACCTCCTCCCAAGCTGATCATCCCCCGTAACAGCCAACTTAAGCTGTTCCTTTGGAACTGGGGACCGGCCTTTCCTCCCTCTACCCATACTAGTTACTCTTTCTATTTAGAATTTTGACTTCTTACCCAATCAAAACTTAATTTTACATACAGCCATAAGGGGAAAGCTCTTAGTGCTTATTTACTCACCTTTGCCATATGTAGACTACAAAGATATTATTTAGGTTAGGTTATGTCAGGTTTGGTCAAATAAACCATATTTTAAAGTTGTCACAATAATACTACCCTAATCCTTCATGGAACTGACTGATGAAATTGATAGGAAAAGACAATTGAATGTGTTAGAATTACTTTCCATTTATTGAGTTTTGAGTAGCCATCCAGACATCCACATCTCACTACACTTACACACGTCCGTAGTAGACAAAACAATCAAAGACGCTGGGGCCATATCACCAAGGTATTCGCTATGGGGACATAGAGTAGATTGGGGAAAACGCCCAGTGCTGCCAGATTCGCACTTCCAACACCCCTTCTCTATTCTTACCCCCATCAAACCAATACCAACACAACACCTGTCAAACAACTCATGTGACAGGGGCTTTGCAAGCATATCAGCCAGCATTTCACTACTTGGGCAGTAAGCGATGTAACTAATCTTCTCGTGAAGATCTCGGAGGTGGTGATGACAGACATCAATGTGTTTGGTCCTGGCGATCGGCCTGTCTGATTCGATACACATATAACGTCAGTATTTTAGTTCTCATAACGAACGCCAGGATTTTGGACAAAACATGTCATCACCCTTCCCATACCAGGAGAGGGAGTCACCTTGACCTCTCAAGACCAATGGGAGAAGGTCACAACCTTTCTCCCGGCTGAGCGGAAATGATCCATCTTCTTCTCTATTAATTTTTTTGCCGAGATAATATACTACATTTCCAAGGTTTTTGATTTCAAAGTTCGAATTTAACTCGCTGCTGACTTGGCTGGTTATCTTCTCCATACTTCTGGCCACCAGGATGTCATCCCCATATAGCAGTACATATGTAATAGTCCTATCATTTTCAGTCCTTGTAAACACACTGGTCTACTTGGCTCTACTGAAAGGTCAGTTTCAAGAGTATTACGCTTAAGTCCTTATAAGCTATTTTTTATGCGGCATACCATCTCATCTTGACCTTTGACTTCGAGCCCTGATGGTTGCTCCATGTATATTTCTTCAGATATCTCACCATTGAGGTATGTACTCCTGACATCTAACTTTTGCACGTGAAGTTCCATTGCAGCAGCGACTGCAAGTTGTATTCTTATGGTGTCATGTTTTACTACTGGTGTTAATGTTTCATTATAGTCACTGCCACACTTCTGGGTAAATCCCCTTGCAATAAGATGGGCTTTGTGTGTGGGTGTTTCCTTTGCTGACGAGTTTTGCTTTAAATATTGACTTGCAGGATAATGCCCTATTGTTTACCAGTCTTATGGCAGGCTCCCAGACTTAGAGGTAACACATTCCCTCCTATGCAGCTGCCATCCACTTTAATTTTTCTTGATTGGTTTGCAGTAGAACTTCTTCCCAGCTTTCTGGTTCCTGGACATGTGTCCTTTTGATCTTGTATAAGTTTTCTGCCAGGAATTCCTTTGTTGCTACTTTTTGATCGACGAGGCTCAGTTGTTGTGTTGGTGGTTACCTCTTTAATTTGCATTGCATATGTTCACCGCTGTTTTTCCTTTTATTTCTTCTTCCTCCTCCTCTGTCAGGGTGGTCAGATTTGTTGGCGTCATCACCACTGCAACTCACTTGTAGGTCTCGCTTAATTCACCATCTTCATAATAGGGGTTGCATACCTCACTCTCGGCCCCTTCTGTCAGTCGACCATCTCTTGGCTAGTATTGTTTAGCTGGGCTGTGTTTATGGGCTATCTTGATGCTGCCGTTGACTTGGACCTGTTTGGTGTTTAAATTCATATTGCAGTATCCCTTTGTTGGCTCGCTGTTTCTAACAAGAATGCCCTCTTCAGCCTTGCCGTCAAGCTTTCCTCATTTTTCCTTTGGAATTTGGGTGAAAACTTTCGATTCAAACAGGTGAATGTGTCTGAGATCTGGTTTCTCTGTGGAAATGCTCGTATGGTGTTCTTTCGACACTGCAGTTTTGGATATAACACACCCAGTTCACCGCCTCTGCCCAATGCCGTTGACCCAAATCTGCATCTAGGAAAATACATTTTGTTCTGGTGTGTATGGGACTGTTTTCTGATGCTCTATTCCCTCCTGATTCAGATAGTCTTCGAGGTCTCGCCCAACGTATTTCTTTCTATTGTCGGTGCGGATGGTTTTTTTTTCTGCCGAATTTAGTCGACATGCTAGCGATGTACTCACGAACACCCTCCGCCACCTGTTTATTTGGCTAAAGGAAACAAACATTAGCATATCGGGATAAATTAACATTAAGATTATTATGTAATGATTACCCCCAAAAGAGTTAACAGATATCAGTCCACACAAATCTTAATGCACTGAGTCATTTAGTTGTCTTGAATGAGTCTTACTCATTGGCAAGCAATTTCGCAAAAGTTTTCTGTGCACAACATTCACTCTTCTTTGATGTCACCGTATTTATCCAGTTCCAAACCCAGGGCCAACCCTTTTCTTAGAAGACATGTGATTGCTTTATTGTTCCTTTGGCCTAGTCAGCGGTGCCACTGCTGAAGCGTCGCCTTCTACTGCACTAGGTTGGCATCTTTTCTAGGACCCAGTGTTTGGAAACGATACAGGTTTCCGTGAAGGAGGTAGTTTTCTTCACATATTGGTTTTTCACTGATAATTAATTCATTGTAAATGAAAACGGTTACAAATCCAACCTTCCTACACACTTAACTGAGAAAAGCAGTTCCTTGAGGTCAGGGGCACACATCACATTTGTCAGTGTAATTGTTATGTTGTACCCTGCTGGTCTCTTGATCCAGATGTCTCCCCGCGCAATGCCCATGATCTTCATATCTCTGCCATCTGCTCTGCCTACGGTGGCATCATATGCCCGGCAATGTAGTAAAAAAAGTTACGATCGTTAACCATGTGGTAGGTTGCTCCAGAGTCGATGCACCATGTGTTCTGGATATCTTCATCCATTCGTCCACGGATACAGTGTAATGTTTCAATCACCCCAGCTCACAGGGTCGTTTGCTGATACCATCTTGGCTTGTGGCATCTCCTGCATCTGGCTACCGCCAGGCTGTGTTGTATCTTGCATTTGGTTACCTCTGGGCTGACATGGTTCTCTCTCTCCGATAAGGTATCACCATGTTCTGCCTTGGATAGTTTACCCTCATAGCACTGGCTTCACCGCTGCTGTCTGCGGCAGTCTGACTTTTGTTGATATTTATACAACAAAGGAGCTGTGGTGGGCCATTAACAACTTAACTTTATTCATGTAAAGCATTGTCCCCGGCGCACATCCAACATAGTTGACAGCATATCGGCAAGTGATTTTAAGATGGCGCCGAGGCCGAAAACAAATGTCAGCTGACAACTCGTCAGCTGACTCCACGTGTTCCGGGTGCACGTGGTCGGCCAAAATGGGAGGGGGAATTCAAAATGGGAGTAACTCAAATACAAAATTTTGAACACGTAGACAGAGATGGAAGTCTCTGTCTGAACACGTCCTAATTTTTAAAAAACAATTTGGAAGTCCCCCCCGACCTCTTCTAAGCCCCTGAACATTCCCATTTCTAACAAACTCCCCCATGACTCATTTGCACCAGCCTACAATTTTGATGAGTCACGTTAGTCTGAAAGATATGGAGTTAGGGTATGAATTTTGGATGCGCTCAGTGGTTTTGTGAGGACATCCGCCAGATTACCGTTCGTA
>JAQFYZ010004062.1:0-11956 GCA_034695085.1 Cylindroiulus punctatus | reverse complement strand
CAATCGCAAACTGGCGATTGGATTCCATTGGTCGGCGCTTTCAGCCCAGTTCCATCTCTTCGTGGTTCTACTATAGCACCAAAAGCATCATCTTTTTGCTTTCAGCACACACCAGGTTCTCCAGTGTCATGTTTTTTTTCATATTTAAAAAACATTAATAAATGTGCTAATGGTGTTTCAAAAAATTCATCCAAACATCATCTGTTGAACGAGCTTTTGTATTTACCCAAAAAGTTTGAAAATCAGAAATATTCCAAGAATTCAATTTCGAAGATTGGTCACAAAAGCGAAATAAAACCTTGTTAACCTAAACGTTCATAGCGTTACACACGCTCCATGGCAGGGGTTGAAATGACCGAAAATTCATAGCACCTAGAGTTGACTGCACTTTTTAAACAACCTGTCATATACCTTACAGTGTAATTAGGCCTTGACATGCTTGCCAAGGCGTTTGGAACGATTTGGGAGACAAAAATTAAAGTGGGTGAGAGAGGACTTGGCAACCGCTCATAAAGCAATTATCATGCTGTTAATTAAAATTTCCCACAGGTCACTGGTAATTTTTTCAAATTTAAGTCTGGTTAATACGCTAGTCACACTAAGCTGATGAAAACGAAAAACAAACCTGACCTGCCTAAAAGCTCTGAATGGACAGAATAAATGTGAAGGAGCATGTGAACAAACACGAACAATTACACTTTGCGTACATTAAGTTTTAGGCGCTATTGTCCGTCGTGTAGAATTTTCCCGAATTCCTACACATGGAAATACCAAAAGCATTTATGGGCCTAGAGATATCATCAAATTAGGACAATCCCTTCGGAATCTTTAGCTCCAGAAATAATTTGTTGGATACGAAAATGAAATTCAAAAAGAACTTTCCCAACTAGTTTTTGGGAAATATTTCTTTTTAAAAACGCATAAGCGTAATAACCAACGGATGATCAAATATTATCCATAAATATATTTTAGGCACTGCAACTTCTTCGGAATCGTTATCTCCACGAGTATAATTTGACGAACACATCGCCCACATTAAGTAAAATGAAAATTCTTCCAAAACATTTAGAAAATATTTTTTTGAAACGCTCACCATACAGACGCAATGTAACAAAAAATATCAAAATACAATAAGTAAATCTATCACGAAATACGGCAATACGTTTAAAAACCACCATTCAATTGGTTTATTTGGTCAAAGATAACTTTTGACTCCATTAATTTTAAACATAGCACGTTCGAAATTAGCGCGCCATCAACACCATGTTGCTAGCGCTCCTAGTGGCAATTTCAAACTCGCCGATGTGAGCGGCAAGGATTCTCAAGTTCGAACGGCTGCGACCATTACGAGGCCAAAGAAGATCGCCCATGATTCAAAAATCAATTGCAGCAACCCATCACTACACAACGCAAAATCGGCATTAATTGATATTGTATGCGATTCGGTGAAAATGATTAAAATCACTTGATGGGTGGCCTAAAAATGTCGAGAAAATAGCCACCAGCTGATAGGCTGAGCAGCCTATGGCGGACTTCTTTGGAACGTCCAATTTCGAATGCTGGTACATCGCGATTTTTTTCGAAATTGTGCTAGTTTCGCGAGATAATTTCATACAGACGATAAGCCCTGGGTGCTAGGCGTTTAAAAATCAGTAATGAAAAATGCTGAACTTACCGATTATTCGCGAAAAATGCATGTTTTAGATGAGGCAACCCGCACTTGCCACACACCGCCATGCCCGCTCACAGTGCTGCCATCTAGTGCGAGGTTTTGGCGGGGATGCTTTTAACGCCTTCCTTGCTTTGGGACATTGCATTGATCAATGAGCGGTAAGGTGCCACACTGCGCAGAGCATTGGCGCGGATTATTAATTCACTATAACCGCATTGCGTTGAAATCCAACCAGTGATTTCAATAAAAATCAAAGTAAAAGTATTTTTGGTTACAATGATAATAATAAGAGATGTAATATCCAAATTAAATTTCAGTGAGAATACTTTGTCTGCTTGTTTGTTACAATCAACAGAGACATTTTTGGAAAAAAATATGTTGGACGTGGTTTTGTCCACAGGACCACAGTTCACATGAAATAATTCAATTAATGAGGTGGCAATTGCCGAATAATATTGGGCTAATGGCTAACACCCCCTACCACATGGCATATCACCTGCTGCTAGTAGGGTACTGAGTTGAACTGCATTGAATTGAGTTGAATTACACGTGCATTCGTAGGAATAATTCAGGTTCCTTTTTACCATGAAACAAATCTGCAAATACCATTCCTCATCAATACATTTGGCTTGATTTTACATGCATCATTCCATCACAATACTCATGTAAGCCGAACAACGGATTTCGGTGTAATGTTTCAGCTCAGAGTTCAATATTATGGAGTCAGTAAGACGCGCATTAGTGCATTGGAAAATATCTTGAAATGTTTAATGTTCGTTGCACATCAATACGTGTATATGTAGGACAATACGCTGTTATACATGTACACTGACAAGCTTTGTTAATCAAACTTCCACGACCACTTTTAATAAAAGCGAGTCGCCATTCAAATACCCTGGGTTTTCGATTAGACTCTGCTTAATAAATTCAGCACATCCATATGCAGGATATCTTTCGTCATTTTGAACGGAATATGAGGCTATAAAGTCCATCTGTGTATGCAAATCTGATTGATCCAAAATATGGAATGTAAATAATTTGTACTTGAACGAAAAGGTTGCATCATATTCTCCTAGTACTGGCTTAGCGAATATAGAGAAAAAATTTCCCTTCACCATCTGCACAGCCATTTAGCCATGCATTAGCCTGAAAATTAGATCCCTTTGCACTAGTTTTAAATACAGCTGTAGTTCACTTTTAAGACCAGTTCTCAGACCATCGACCTCGTCTTTGTTCTTTTTCGAACAATTGTCAATTCGTCAAAGAATTTGGTTCAAATACGTACAAAATCAGAATTCGGTCATTCTTATAATATCTGTTCTCCTCTTGTGACAAAAAGGTATTGCTAATGTGTGGGAAGTCCAAACTTGTCAGACTTCCGTCAGCGGTAATCGTGGGAAACATTGGACGATAACTGATTTCCAAATTATTTTTTTCTAAAGCATTGCTTTGGTCTACCAAAAAGCAATTCCACTTGTGTGAAGTAAGCTCGGAATTACTTCCTTCAATATCAAGGAACAGATCAATACCTTCGCTCTCAGAACTGCTATAAAGGTATGGATGCATTATCTTTCCTTCAAAAGTAAAGAATTCTTCATTACACGTGGTTAGCAAAGGTATCAGGCCTGTTGATAACTTATCTTGAAGCCTTTCCTTGAGCTTTTCAACTTTCCAGAGTCGCGCACAACTTGGCGTTTCTGAAATATTACCTATTAACAAATAATATGTATTAGTTTTTACAGTATGTCTATATTATCTAAGAAACACCAGACATACACCCCTGCAGCTCAAGTTTTCGATTTTTACATCAATATCTTCACATGGTGTAAGAGTTTGCAACAACATAGACAGGGTCTGGTTTTGGCAAACTTTGTTGCAAAACTTACATATTCATACAAAAATGTATTTGGTAATTGTAAAAATTTAAGAACTGTAAGTGAAGTTTTTTTGAAAGGCAAGATCATAAAGGGTTGGTTTTACATATATTCCTTGGGGAAAAAAAGTATAATTAAGGGAATGCTGTGGATAATTTTTATTTAAAGCTGCCCCACAGATGACGATTAAAAACACTGTATAACCAAAGCATTTTTTGGCCATTTTTCAAGTTTCAACACAGAAACGTAATTAAAACCAGTGTTCTAACCACTAAGCCACCTGCTCGGTAAAATCTTACCCGGGAACACTGGTACAAATTACATTTTAGGAATGCAAAGATTGGTAAATATAAATTCTGAATGCATTACCTTCATTAAAGTACTGCAATTCAGATAGTTCCTTCCCATTCATCAAGCAGAAATTGATTTGTGACTCGTTATGATGTCGCCTTTGCTGTAACTCCATCGCCTGTTAAAAATTATCAAATTCAGCCCCATGTACAGGTTTAGCTATGGCTACCTTGTTCCATGAGTAGTACTCACTTGTTTAAGTAATTCAATTTTTCTTTCGCTTTTGTGTAGACAATCTTTAAGTTCAGTCAACTAAAGTACACAATGAATTAAATTTCAAATCCAGAAAGATGCATAGACCTTAACCCCACAATCTCCAACATTTACCTCTTGATGTGAAACATTGTTAACCAAAAGCATTTACCTCAGCATATTCAGGCTTGTTTTGTTCTGACAAGTCTTCCGTTTCCTGAGATTCAACGGAACTTCGCGCAGAATCTGCTTCCATTCCTCCAACTGTTTTGTCATCCTCCGCCAGATCATGTTCGAGTTGGTTCATGTCTTGGTTAATTACTTTTGTTTCTTGTTGGTTGCCAAGCTTGGCATCAACGAACTATGACGCCATAATATTATAATTACGTAAAAGATGTCACGCTTTGTAATAAATTATTTCATTTTACTCAATATTTACCTCATTCACGTCGCGTGAAAATTCTAAGAGGAAATTCTTCACGACTTGAAATACTTTTGAAATTTTCCAGTTTTTCGCCACAGCATCCTTTACAATCTTCTTTAGATCAGCGTTCATTCGGCTCATGTCCTCTGTCATTAGTTTTATTGCTTGTTTGCTGCGACGGTAGACATCTTTCAACTATGATAAAATATTAAAGATTTAATTGCGTCAGGATATTACCATTAATGCAAAAAATTCCAATTATACAGTCATGTTTCGCTTGCCTCTTGAAAAACTTCAGAAGTTCGATCTTCCTCGCTTAATTCCGGTAAAACCTCAGCAATTGCAAATTCACATGTTTGGGCATGGCTCTGTTGGCAAACAAATAATGGTGTTATTTCTGACATCATCTTAGCAAACGTAAAGTGAAGTTGTTACGGACTGGACAGATTTAATTTGCATTTAGTAAAACATCAATAATATAGGTATGTTTTCTAGACGCCAATTCAACTTCCTGACATTAAAATTTAATTCCCTGACTTCCCAGGTATTTCCAATGATCAAGACAAATTAAGCACTTCTCATTCTTGTACTTATTATGTGTGAAAGGTGGAAAAAAACTACATGAAGATGACACATGATGGACTTTAAACTGCAATTCCATACAAATATTCAGCTATATTAACAATTAATAAATCGCCATATCATATGGCGATTCACATATGGCTCATATGTGAATATTTTTAACAACTACTTAGAAGCTACATGTATTAAGTTTCGTGTACGATTTTCAGAAATATATATAAAATAATATATATGAAGGGCAATTCTTTTAAGAACAAGTTCATCAGCATTGCGTTTTGGTGGCTTTGTTTTAAAACAATTTAATATTAAAACTTGTTACTAAATGTAACGACTGATTTTAAATACATTTGTACGAAAAGAAACGATTTATCAAAAGAAGAAAGGGCCAGGTTTCATATATACATTCCTGAATATTTACAGAAATAATCATGAAAGAAATTCTGCAGGAAAATATTGATAAAAATGTACTGCAGTCAATTTGTGCTTGAAAATGTTCAATAATAGCTCTTACATTTTGCATAGAAATAAATGCAATAAAACGCACAGGCGAAATGTTTAGAAATACCTGATTTCGGTAAGGAATTTGTGCCAATTAATACTATATAAAAATGCTTGTTAATACTACATAAAAATGCTTGTTATATTATTGCCCATTACGGATCCGTTCTCTGGCGCACTTTTACCAAACAATCTCAATTTCCCTGACATTTCACAGATTCCAGAAAGTTGGAAACTCAAATAAAGTCGTAGCGGACATATTTTTGAAAACCAGGCCTCAAATGATACTTGGTGAGTACATAAAAATAAAAAATTCTGAAAACAAGAACAATTTCATGACCAGTAGGAGTACTTTCATGACTTTTCAGGTTGACTATACACAGTGGAAAAGTAAAAAAAAATTGCAAAAACAATCTTACCAAGAAGTCTTTCAACTCTACATTTACGTTGCATCCATCTTTCCTGAATTTGCATTCAACTTTCAAGTCAAGAACTTCACTTTCAAAGCTTTGATCTTGCGAAAACTATTGTCAGAAATGTCATCATGTTGTATCGACTTCATCTTGTAATTACAGAATATCACTTTGAATCTGAAAACACTTACGATTTCAACTATATTTTGGCAAATTGGACAAGGCGTTTTTTGAAGTGTGGTGAAGCAATAACTGCAGTAGAGATCGCCGCAATTGGCAATGCGATGGTCGATGGCCACATGTTGGCAATAACAACATCTGTAACCCTTTATCTTGTATGATTTGTCCACAAAAATCAAGTCTTTGGTTTCATTTTGAAGGCAAAGAATTTTAACCACTGAAATGCAATTTGTAAAGTTATTTTCCCCTCGTCTGATTTCTCAGAATAAATAATGGTTGTAGCCAAGCACAAAATCACTCACTGTAAGGTTCTGTAACTGTTGAATCTGTTGATGCAGCCATTTCCGAGGTTAGTCTTTGTCCAACTGTCCCCTACTCAATGGCTCTATAGTAAGGACTATGACCTGGAGGTCCTAGGACCTCTACTATGACCTACTTGAGCGGTTATTTCAGTCCCATTTGAGTCCTGTCCCCCCATTTCAGACCACTGACCCATGACAACTTTATAAAAATAAAGGAAAAGTGGCAGGAGGTTGACCTTGGTTGGTCCCTAGGATGGCCTATTTTTGTTGGACCATTTGAAACCAAATTGTATGGGGTAGTAGAAAAGATTTTCGAAGAAAATGCATTGACTTCTGAATTGAAATTTGAATAATAATTACAAACCGATAATAAAGATAGGCATTAGCTAACATTTTCATTGAAAACAATATTTTAATCATTTTATGAACGACGTGGTCAATTGACGGTGCAAAAAACTGGCAGAAATATGGATTTGAAGCACATATTCCTTTATTTTGCAGATAAAGAACCACCAATAATGCATTTTAATAGATTTGAGAATTTGTTTGAACATTAATGAAAAGATGACGTTATATAACGCCATATGCAAATTTTGTTTGAGAATTTTCATGAACAGATTTGGAGAACTACATATGTAAATGGAATAATTTAGACATGCAGCAGGCGAAATTTGTAGAAAATTGAAGATCACGAATTATTGTTATTGACTTGCCAAATAATTCTGTAAAAAGTAGGAAATCCCCTGACTGATTAATTTTTTTTTTAAATTCCAAACCTTCCAGGTTTCCCAGGTTCTGTGCTAACTCTTTCCTGACTTTGAATGTAAAAATCTGAGGTTTCCAGATTTTCCAGGTTGACATTCATCACGTGAGTATTTTATGTATGCACCAAGGAATATGCAACACATCCTTTTTAGGTGAGCAATGCCTTTAAATTTACCGATGATTGCAAAAAATCATCAAAACGGCCTAGATTCAGAGTTCCAGATAAAATAACAGACACGATTTACAAATTTACTCCATTTATTGTGCTAAAACAGCAAATCCGAGTCGAGTTAATGCTTTTAAAGTTATAAATATAATAGGTATCATGGAAAATACACCTCTTCAAGAGATGTTAAGTTAAAATGTCCCAGCTGTCAGCACGCAACCCCAACATAGCTTATCAAACCCTTAAATATGTACAAACCGCAAATCTCGTGACTTAGCACCGGTACGGGTCGATCTCCACCACGTGCCTGAGGACGCCAGTGAGGATGAACTCTGTACCGACCACCGCTACGCCCCCGTGTCTGGCCTTGGTGCAGAGATGGACGTCTTCCGGACAAGTGACCACGACAGTGTTCTCCCCAGACGTGGGCATGCGTGCCAAATACTGAAAGAAAATGCCGTGTCAGATGCGTTGAGTGTTGCTCGGGCGAGCAATGAAAGCGAAACATGCAACAATTGTTCAACTCACCGTCCCACCAGCACACTTGATGATGGCTAGAAAAGTAAAAACACAACAGTTATAATCACTTCAGGGGCATAGTAGATTTGAAGTAGAAAAACTTGGAGTGATGCGACATAGCACCACCGAAATGTTTCCACCATATTGTCTTACTTTGCATTTCTTGGGGTGGAGGTTTCACGCTTTTTGTTGCGTGGATCCGGTATCCGTTGAGAAAGGATTCGTTCCTCGCCCTCGTCAGCGACTCATCGAGACTGAATTTGTATTGTTTCTCGGCGCTGACGTCGCTGATCACATACGGTGCTGCATCTGGAAACACAGATTTGGAATCAACATCAAGACCAGGAAAACCAAGGTTTGCACGACTTATATGAAATTCCCTGTCATTCCAAGGATACCTTATAGAATTTTTCCAGGACTATGAAATCTCAAAAATATTAATCACATACAGAGCGCTTTAATTTTTCAACACTAGGCCATACATAACAGGTTAGGAAGGCTTGTGTGGATTTTTAACAAACTTGGACCTAAAATATGAACCATAACTAATAATTCTACAAAAAAGTTCTTGGGCTGAATGGATTTGTCCAACAGTACCTGATAAGAAGTTAAAAATTAAAGAAAAGCTGAAACATTTCCTGATTTTTTCCATGACCACACAAAATTTTCTGACTTTTTTCATGGCTGATGACTAAAAAAATCCTCTGACTTTTCCAAGACCACACAACATGACTGACATTGTTCATGATTGATGACTGCACAAATCCTCTGCCCTCTCCCATAACTACCCAAATTCCCTGACTCTTCCATGACTACACAAGTTCCCTAACTATTCTATAGCTATAAAATTCTCTGACTTTTTCCATGATTAAAACTTCATGACCTTCTTCCATTACTTAAAAAATTCTCCGTCTTTTTCCATGACTACACGAATTCCCTAACTATTTACACGAATAAACAAATTCCCTGACTTTCCAAATTTCATAATGTTATGGGAACCCTGAAAACGTGCACAATTCAGTTGTTCAGCATACCAATGAACGCCTTCTCCGTCTTGCACTGCTTCAGCCACGCCGGGCTGACGATGTGACATCCCCTGGCCAGCATGCACAGGAACTTCCAGGTGCGCCGCACCTTGTCCGTCACCAAGTGGGTGCATTCGAAGACAGAGTCCACCAAGCTGCCGTTCAACTCTTTGACGATCTGTGGAGCAAAAAATATCCATTTTATGACCCGGTGAACATGCTGCTGGCAGAGGTCAACCGACACCACCTACTTTTTCCAAACTTTTTTCCGATATCCCGGTGAACATTATTTTTGGCACTGCCTCTGCCTCGTCCTTCGGCTGTGCCCGCGGACTTCCCTTGCCTCTCCTGGGCGTGGCTTTAGGTGCCGGTTCCGGGGTCGCAGCACCCTTCTTCTGGGGCGTCTTCTTCGTGGCCACGCTCATCCTCCCCCTCGCATTGCGCGGGGGAGAAAGCAGTTTCGGTTCGAACTCGTCCATGCTTTCTGTGTCGGAGTCCTGCACTGGTGCGACCGGCGTTTCCAGCTTGGAGGCCCGAGAACGCTTTATGACCTTTGGCTTTGTGGACGCCTTACGTTTGCCCTCCGAGCTGCTGGAGCTGGCCTCTATCGGGACTGGATCCTCCACTGCTGGTTCCTGACTGGCTGCGGGGCCTCGCCGGCGCTTCGCTGGAGTCCCAGTCTGCTCTGTTGTGGCTCGTTTCGGGGGCGACTTTCCGTTGGAAGTTTCTGCGCTCTCTGGACATGCACCTTCGTTGAGCTCCGCTTTTTGCTATGTTAACATTAGAAAAAGGTGAACATTCACACCCTTTAAGGTCAATACAGGGAATTACAGGTATAAGGACGGTCCTGGCTGATTTTAGGGGAACCGTCCCAGCATTTGGGAATTGATTGCGGTAAACCACAAAAACCACGAAAACTTGGAAATCGAACAACGCCCAGTAGAATTTAAAAATTTTTTTTTTGCCTAAAAATGCAATTTACAAATTTCTTATCAATAAGTTTACTATCATTGATGCAATGTATCATAAAACAGTTTTTCTGTGTTTTAAACTGGGGCCCCACCCTTCCTAGGACGGGGTGGCGTGTGGTCAATGGCCAATTGCTCGATCACTATGTAGCCTAAACGAACAACTGTGCAGCTCATAGTATACTTGTTCAACGTGCAAGATACAATTATCCATACACTACCATCATGTCTTTTTCATTATTTTTTATAACTAGCTGCGCAGTCCTGCCTTCCGACAAGGTGGTAGTATTGTAAAAAGAAACAAACTAAACTGTCCCAACAAACTAAACGAAACTCTTATTGAAAAATCAGAATCATTATTTTTGAACATACTTTCAAATTAGCTTTTGGCTGTTTCACTCAACCTGCATGAGAACGGGGTGGCATAATTTATGCTACATCTAATTTCCTTGACTGTGACGCCAACCCGTCCTCAAGCAGGTAGAACCGCTAGTTATCGTTATAAGCTCGAATTCACCAGTACTCTCTTGAGAGAATAACTGAAACTGTTATTCAAGTAGGAAAGCTAACTTGTTGCGAAACGAGTAGTTTTTCGAAATTTTGATCATGGATTTTTGATGAGCACAAACAACACCCAATCATGTGGTTTGTCATTGTTTATCAGATGGCATTTCCCCAACACCAATACCCTGCCTGGATTTCCAACATCGCATCCAGTTTGTGAGTCAAGCTACGAAACTCAAATTTCAAAACGGCCACGCATGAATATATAATTTCGTAACTACAAATAAAGATCACTGCACAGAACCAACTAGCCACACGTACAAATGGACCAACCTTTTTCCCGCGGCGTTGCGTGGTAGCCACCCGCTTGGCCGGTGCAGCCTTCTGCTGCGGCGACGCCTCCGACTCATAATCGGTGTCGGCGGTGTCGACGGCTGAGTCCGCGGTGATGACCAGCCTGCGATACAGGCTGGTGGACTTCCTCTGAAGTCTCGGTACCGGAAGCTCCTTGGCATCGGGTTTGGGTGGTCCATCCCCTGCGGTTGAACTCCGACCAGCCTTCGTCTTTTTGTCCAGCTTTTCCTCCGTGCCGGCATCCTCTGGAGCTTTTACAACGGCGCTGCGCTTACCCCTCACCTTCCCTTCGGGCTGTTTTACAGCTCCCGGATCTTCGTCAGCTTTCGACTTCGTCCCAGCCCTGGTTCTCCCCGCCTTCTTTTGGACCTCGGGCGATTGTCCGGCTGCCGGGTTGGTCTCTTGGCTCCACGACACGCGCTTGCTGGACTCCTCCGGTAGCTTTGACTGTCTCAGATTCGACTTGAGGTCCTTTGCGTCGGCTTCGACATTCTGGAGTCTCGGCGCTCCTGTGCTGGTGCCCGCCAGGCTGCCCAACTTGACCTCTTCGGCTTGCTCCACAGCGTTCGCAACACCCGCATCCCGTTCCTCTGATTCCGCCAGTTTATTCGCCCTGGGCCGCTTCGCCGGCGTTTTCCGTGAACGCCCCCTTCTATTGGTCACCATCTCAAGTCCTTGTGGCTCGCTGACCGGCAACGGCGGGGACACCTCGGGCTCGCTCATGTCTTCAACAGTCGACGTGGAAGCGGTTGATGGCTGATCCGCAACGTCATTTTCAGTCACCTCCGGCTGCGGCGGCTGTGCCAGCGTCTTCCTGGATCTTCCCAGCTTTCCTGTGGCCCGGAACACCCTCGAGGCGACAGCACAGTCATCAGCAGGTGGACCTGATAGAGCCGATACGTCCTTGACTTTAGATTTCTTGACAGACTTTCCTTCTGCCGCAATATTTACTTCAGCCGCTAGAACCTCCGTCTCTTGCAGCTGGACAACCTTCTCTTCTGGAGCACAGGCAGCGGTCGAAGCAGTTCTGACATCAAGTGCAGCAGTCGGAGCAGTCCCGACATTGGGTACATCAGTCGAATCTTCGTAGGATTTCCTTTTACCATCTGCCGGAACAGGTAGCTCTGTGGCACATGGAACCGCTGCTACTCCTGATGTTGGGGAGGT
>JAQFYZ010004061.1:0-11958 GCA_034695085.1 Cylindroiulus punctatus | reverse complement strand
AATATTAAAATCATTTACTCCCTTTGGGTACATATATGATAATCATTTGTACCTAATTTTCAACACTTTCAGGTACACATGGCAAATGTACCTCCATGGTAAATTCGCATTTATTTTTTCTTTTTTTTTCTTTTCTTATTTTTGCTTATTTTTGCAAAAACCACAAGGGTACAAAAGATGACCAAATGCATACATTCCATGGTAAAGGTCATTAGCATACATGGATGTGGGTCATTTGTTAATGAAAAGGTAACCAAGTCCTATAATGGGGTGCAAATGTACATTTGTACCACCCAAAAACTGCATTTGTACTTTTACGGTTTACAGTGTAGGCTCGGTTAGGTTAGGTGAAATAAACATCGTTTCTGAGCTGTCGCTCTTCTGCAGCTTAGCCGGTTCTTCCTGATATGGATGTCTTGGATGTCTTCCATGCCTTTCATACAACTTCCACAAAGAATTTCAAACATGCCTTTGCATTTTCCAAACACTGCCATCCGTCACTGCTGTCAGCCCCAGCTCATCCTTTAGCATTTAGGGCCTTTTTCTCCCGTTGTTATGGGCCCTCGTCGTATGTGCCAAGCATGTGAGTCTGGCATTTAAGTGCCCTATAAAGAGCACTTTGCGTGTGAACGCTAATGTTCATTAAACCTTTAAGTTTATGTGCGTTTTTTGTGGGGCTTAAAATTGTCAGTCACCAGTTGCGCCCCCACCGACCGGTGGACAGGCCCCGGGCCCCAGGCAGGGGCAGGACCAGAAAAAAGGCATTAAGGGCAGGTTTAACAGCCAGCGTTTACGAGTTTATATGAAAAGCAGTTACACGTTTACGACCTTAATTCCCCGTGTTTGGAGAGAATAAAAGCAGCAGTCGCTCCATGGACTGTTCGCACAATAAAACTACGTGCTGGCAAAACAAAACGAGAGTCACGCCGTAAACCTAATCTGCCAAAATCGGCTTTTTCGAAGTTAATTTATGCCACGGCTACAAAAACACAAAATGGTTTTGCATATAAAACGCACGCCGCCAACGGTATCGGCACTCGAATCAATTTGGGCAAACGGAGTAACTGGCATTAAGATTAACTACGAAATTAAATCTGAAGCGGCCCCGGGCCCGATATGCTCGTAAATATGTTCGGCAATTTAGTTTCACCAGGGTGCCGACAGAATAATTAGTTTCGTTACGCAGCGGAAAGTCGGTTTGGCTTTTATGGGCGGCAATTGGAAACAGAACCCCCAAATTGGCTTATCGCAAAAAAAACTAAGTATAAAAATTCAAACAAATCTTGCTTTTTCTTGCTTCAAGCATGATTCTTCTGCCTACCCTGGTCTTCCTGCTCTTCACTAAAAGTTGGTCTAGTGACACCTGCTCCCACCAGATGACCAGCACATTGTTTACCGCAGTGTTTCCCAACCTATTTTGGCATACCGTCCTCCTTTCAGAAACAAAATTATTCACCGCCCCCTTTTCGGAAAAAAAAATTACTTGCCGCCCCCTTTTCAAAAAACAATTTACTCACCGCTGCAATTGAAAGTGCTGTAAAACGTCGATAGTAAGGCACCCTGTACAGCTGTAACACGACTCCAGCTAAAGCACCGTTGTTTGATTTGATTGGTTCACTTGTTTCCTATTGTTTCAAGGAACAGTCAATAGAGAGTGTCAGAAAACACGAACCGAAAAACGTAACGAAATGTGTGACATCATCCTGACGTTGACATTTCCCAAATTGCGCCAGGTCTCCATATCACTGTGGAGAGACTGTCCGGAATTTGGTGACGTGAAGGTCAAGGCCGACGTCACACTTTTCGTTTTCAGTTTCAGTTCATGTTTTCTGACACTGTCTAATAAACCGCATGTGCGGCCCTGTGCCTATCAAGGCTGCATTTCACAGTGCACGTTCGACCACTAAACTCTGCAAATTATTGTGAATATTGTCTACAAGGGCGTATCCAGCTACGGTTCTTAGGGGGGCTAAGGGGCTGCAGCTGAAATGAAAAAGGAAGTGGCGCGTGTATGCGCGCTGCGAAAAATTGTCGCCCTCATATATGAAATCTGGGCCATTTCTCTACACTTGGTGGGGAGGCTTCTTATCCGCCAGGGGGCGGCGGTTGGTCCTCAACGCCCCCCAAATTTGCCTTGGACCAATAACGATCCCTAAGGTCTATTCAACGCCTCCGTTGGAAAACACTGGTTTACAACCTGCTTGGTCCCCAAACGACCACAGCACACCAGGTGGTGGCCCCTGAAAGACTGCAGCTCATACGGTGGTTGTCATTGTCCATATGTTATTTACAGTCTGCTCGACCCCTAAACGGCCGCAGTGCTTTGGTGAGGAGCAATGTCTCTAGACCGGCTCCCCCATAGACAAGGGGCGGAGCCAGACGACCATAGAGGTAGAAGGTCATGCTTCGAGTCAACGTTTAAGGATGTATGCCACCCTTTATTAATACTTCACAGCACCACCGGCATCTTGCACACGGCATCGAAAGTTTTCATTACTATCAAGGTACAGAAGGTGCTGCGTACCTGGGGAAATTTCACTGAAGGGTCTGCAGCAGGTTTTAGCTTCTTTATTATTCACAGTTAGTGGTATTGTACATTCGGTACAACGTTTCGTCAAATGAATGCCTTCTTCAGGTGCAATATCTGAAGATTAACAAAAATTCTGCAACAGGGCACAGGTGGCAATCTTCTTGGCGATCTTTTCTGTTGTGATCTGTCCTTTTGTCGTTCAGGGTCTGGATTGTATCAGAGTAGAAGTCCAGGAACTTTTCCAGGTCGTCCTCAGAGGCTAATCGCTTCAGAGCACTCCTCGATAATTTGTGCAAAACGATGTGTGCTTTACCTCCTAACCTTATGGATTACATGTGCTGCTAGGCCTAAGATAGGACGACGTGTGCTGCTAAGCCTAAAGTAGGACCACGTGGTCTGCTAGGCTTAAAACAACAAACAGTTTATCAATAAATTTCATCGATGAATATTGCAGAATATAATGAAAAGTTTTAAGCAAATCATCTACTTCATTATTGGTATCCTCAGTGGACACCTGTTGGGTAGACTCGTCCTGTACTTCGCGTGATTCAGGCGATGTTGTTTTTATTGAGTGTTTTTTCTTCCACTGATTGTTTCTTGCATAATCCCAATTGGCCCGAAACCTTTCGTGTGTTTTCTCTTCACCTGGATATTCGCACGCAACGAGTATCGATTATTTGTGGCAGCCGCCAGGGGCGTCCGGATAAACGACGTCGGATATCGTTTCTGCGGAAATGCTTCGCCCTAATATGCTTATTGGCGATAAAAGGGTTTTCTTGATGTAAGTGGATTGCGGTTGCACCTTATAAGTACGCTGCACCAGCTCGTATAGCTCCACGAAAATGCAAAATGAAAAACACAAAAGAAGAAAAATATACGGATTTTTTCATTTTTTCCTAAATAATTTAACAGGAAATCCACTTTCATCTAACGTGATAGGCACTTCCATTCGCTGTTTATGCAAATCGTCATTTGTGTTTCATAAAAACCCCTATTCTTTCAAACGTAACACCATTTACCCATTTGCTTAAATTTCTAAAAAGAATACAGGGTGTGTGTTATTCAGTTACCGTCTTTGCCCACCCCCTCTTGCACCCCTCTTGTCCGGGTCATGGTCATCACATACAACTTTGTTTTAGAAAACTCATTTAGCAATGATTCTTTACAAATAAAATAGTTTTTTGTCATTTCCCTGTGTTTGAAATTTTGGTGACATCTTTTCCGCGCTGTGAGATGCGCACGGTGTTGATGTAATTGACACCGAATATGGAAACAAATGAAAAATCAAATATTTATATGAACGTGTGAGTGTAGCCGCCTGCATAATGCAATAGTTTGCTTTGTTTTTTTCTGGGGCATGTGCAACATGGGAATTTTGCCAAATGCTGCATTTCCGCTAGCACGGATGTGGACCTGGATAAAGCGTAATTGCATTAGAAATAAACACCAGGTTTTTTTTGTCCACATTTGTGTCAGATTAATATGGACTACTCATGCAATTCCATTAATAATATTTCGGAGTGTAGATTTATCAACTCCTCACACTCCTCATTTTTTATTAAAGTGTGTGCTTATGTTGCTAGTAATGCATGAGAAGCAGCATTTTGCATGTACCATGCTGCCCCCAAAGTGCAGAAACTCATGTATGCTTACATGTATGCACTGTTTGCCATCGACCAGGAGCTGCAATCTGCTGCCCCTGTGGTGCAGTTAACCATGCATGAGTGCGTGCTTGCATTGTTTGCCATATCACAGGGGTAGCAAATTCCTCTAAACTTAAGCAATCACCTCAGAGTCAAATTTCTTAAAAAAGACCTGATGAGTGTGAGGAATTGATGCATCTGAGGAATAGCTGGGAGGAGTTTGTTTCGTTGTCATGGCTTCACGGTATGGTACTTAGATGCCCAAGGGCTGGCAGTTATTAAGTGAATGTTCGATGATGCAAACACCACATTAACACTGACTGCTCGGACATGTGCCGGATGTCCAGCGGGATGTGTCGTCCAGTTGAGTTTGGCCAATTACCACCTGCCTGGTCATCCTGTGACACTGTGACAAGTCAGGACATGCTGATTTGGGAGTCTTGCAGGCAATTTCCAGGCTGCATACATGCGCTGAAATCCTAAAAGAAAACTTTTGGTTATTGGTCGTGAAATTCGAGTGATTTGCTCGAAATTGGTGAGCTGTCAGTAATTCCCACCTTTTACGAGTTGTCTGATTTTATTCGTACTGACAGTGCCCGTTTTCGCCCGCTGACTCCCGAGGCGGTCCTAAAGTTGACTCCGGCAGTGCTAAAAGTTTGTGACCGTACTTTGCTTTAAGGGGAGGACAAAACGAAACATCACGATGTGGATAAAAATGCTATAAATTGTTGGCCAACGTCTTGAATCTGAACCACCTTTTCAGAGAAACTTTCTTTATGGAAAAATTTGGTTGCTCAAAACTGACTGCAAAGTGACTGTGAGACTGATATGATATAATATGTAAAGTGAGATCAGTTTTGATGTAGACAGTTTACGACTATTTTGGCTGCCGGCTGGTTGCAAACTTCCTGGTCTCCTGCAACTAGATGTGCAACCCCTTGAATGTACAGGGTGTCACAAAATGACATTCCTTAGGGACAATATTTTAGAATTCTTGTATTGATTGACAAGTTGTAGTATCTGACTCTGATAGTCTATAAGAGGACAAGATGCTATTCATTCTTATGTGCAACAACCACTTCACACCTATATGGAGTTGAAGTCTAAAATATACAGGGTGTCCAAAAGTTGAAAGTAAGAGTTACAAGAACTTGTCAAGCACCACCAAAATTAAAAAACAATGATAATAGTGAACAACTTTGTGAGCAGTTATCTATCAAAAATTGAACACTGTTGCCAAAACTATTCATGTGTATTCCTACTTAGCATTCACAAGTATGCAATCAATGCTTCAGCTTGCATGCACATGTACAACCATTTGTATCATTGTGCTGCTCTTCACACTAAATTACTATTTTATATCTATCATGTGTACATATATTCTCTATGTATAAAACTTGCCCCTTTTTATTTAGTTGTCCAAAAGGGTTGCTTAGCTGCGGTCTGCGGGACCATGATATCCAGGGGTCCTCAACAAAAATCACTTGACCTGACTTTCCTAACAGTAGGTCACCGAATTGAATTGAATTAAGTTGAATATTGCAGAAGCCATGGCAGTTGATTTCATCGACTCCTGTTAATTAAGACCGGAAGCGCAGCTGCGCAGGACGCAAATCTCATTACAGCATCGAATACTGCAAACGTTGTCGTCATCCTAACTAGGTAGCCAAAGCCACCTGCTCTCCCATTCCCAAAAGTCTTTCAAAGTTTGCAGCTAAAAGCAAATTGCAATCATCTCACGAAATATGGGTCGATAAATGATACTGAAAAGTATAATTTTTTTTATTAAATTGTTTCCTGCAGTAAACACATTATCCTGAGTACCACTTCTTGGAATACCATTGCTGGTTAGTATCACATAAGAAGGCATCATCAATTATCTTACAGATTTTTTTCAAATGCACATTACCTCGTTAATGAATAACAAATTTGATCCTCTCTAAGTCGAGCCAAAACAGCGTTTTAATTTCTCTAATGGACTTTGAAATATAATCGTGAATCAGTTGGAAATTTTTAATAGCAGCTCGAGTCAAGCGTCGCGCTTCATTGAATTATAAGAGGATTACCACCTAAATTGCCAATATTGGATTAATTGAAGTGCTTCTGCAGTTTATCTTCGCATAATTAACACGCTTGGTTGTGACGCCAAATTGCGTTGAGCTAATGTGTTATTTGAAAAGGGAAATTTATTGGAAAAAAACTAAAAGAATATGTTTTTTACGAGGTTTTTGTGGTTGTTCAGGTTTTTCCCCTTTTTTCTCTTTTTTTGCTTCACAATAGAACAACGTGAATGTCACTTTTCAGTTTTTCATTATCTGTAATTTAAGCTTTAATTAATTAATCGCCACGACAAAAGTGGTGCATCTGGGAAACATCTTAACATTTTCGAGGATTTGTCTGGGATGATCATTAATCGATCAAACATCTTGTTTAGCTTTGTTAGCTTAAGAAAACATCTGAAAGTCAGTCCTAGTGGGGAATACTGCACTTCGTCATTCACATTAATCAATTTTGATTTAGTTAAGTTCAAACCTTGTAATTGAGTAATCAAATGCAGTTTAATTGAACATGCATGCATCGAGTGTGGATTCGTTTCATTATAAGGACAATTTGACAAACAATACACAATGATTGCAAGATACGTTTTGCATGGTGGTTACAGAAAAACAAATTGGAAAGTGATTGCAAAATGATTTGCTCAAATGCAGCCAACCCAGTTTGCAACTACATGTAATTTGGTTGCTAAGTTAAGGTTGTTGTTTTGTACACTATTTCACAAAAAAGGAGTGTGAGGAGTTGATAAATCTGAGGAATTGCCTTAAGGGGTTGATGAATGTGAAGATAGGCCATGAGGAGTTGATCAACCCGAGGGATGAGCATGAGGAGTTGATGAATCTCAGAGATAGTCTTTAGGAGTGGATGACTGTGAGGGAAATATGTGAGGAGTTGATGTATATCAGGGCTGGACTTGAGGAGTTGATTAATCTGAGGAATAGCCTTGAGGGGTGGATGAATTTAAGGTATGGTCATGAGGAATTGATGAATTTGAAGGATTGTTGTGTTGATTTGATGAATATGAGAGATACAGCTAAGGAGTTGATGGATGTGAGGGGTGGCAATGAGGAGTTTATTAATCTGTGGGATGAGTCTGAGGGATGGCTCTGGAATGTTGATGAATCTAAGGTATAGCCGTGAGGAGTTGATATGTTTAAGTTTCCTAGCCAAGTATACCTCCCATGTCTCATATGGCATGGAAGCCTCAACTCCTCACAGCGTTCCGCCAGATTCAGCAACTCCTCACTCTCTTTTTTCTATTGAAAAAGCCAAGTTAGTGACCAGTTGATTGAAAACTTATTTACTTCACCATTTCACTGTTTACTAATGCAAATGTCGGAGTGCCTTCGATATCACAAAGTAAGGATTTAAGTGTTGAATAGTTTGGTGCAACGTCCCACAATGGACGGATGTCGCCAGGACGACCAGGCAGTAAACACGTTCGACTGGGAAATTTAATCAAAAATCAGAAGTAAAATGACGTCAAATTGGGCCCTCTTTTGTGCTTACTTTCCCCATCTTTTTCATTCGCATCCTACTGGGAATTCTTGGCATAGCGAGTTTTCGAGCAATTTTGACTTTTGCCCTCCCAGGGGGCGCTTCTTTGATGGCAGCCATCGACGGTGCTGCCCCCTGGGAAACGAACGCACTGTTATATTCGGATTTCCACATTAGGAAGCCATTGTTGGCGACAATGACAGCTAGATTGGACTAAACGCATTTCGGCCAGCGGTCAGCTCGACCCAACCGTTAACAGCCGGGGAAATCTAACGCTGCGCCCCCTGGGGACGAACGAGGAATTGGCACAATTGTAAAGATTTGATTCATTCAGAGCTACTTAGGCGAGCTACTGAACAGAAAACATCAGAGGTGGACGATTACACCAAACCATCGATTGAACATAATGCCCAGTCTTGGTATGGCCTCGTTAAGTTTAACGGGATGGTGGTGGTGGTGGTATGGGCCCGGCTAAAGGCGTAATGCCTCAAAAGAAAAATGGCGCCCAAACAGTGGCAAAGGAGCACTGGTAGAGGGTCTTAAGTGACAGGAAATGGGAGTGGCAGTCAAGACAAACAGCACAGAGGCGACAGAGGGAGAGGTACACACTGTGAAGGGGGAAGGTGGAAGGAGGGTCCATTTGGTGGACAGGTTGCACTAACTAGTATGAGAAGGAGGGTCCAGTCCCCAGTTCCAGAGGAACACCTTAAGTTGGCCATTCTGTTTTAACTGGAGATTTTACAAAATGAATAGAATGTGCCAAAACGTCAAACTCTGATCAAAAAGGTAATCCAGAAAAATAAGTGAGTCAGAGATGACTTTTCCTATACTACTGAGGCAGTTCAAAGGAATTGTTATAGTCAAACCAAGAAGTGAATATGTGCCAAATGTGCCGACCAATAGGGTCCAATTTCATGTTTAATGTTTTTTAACTTTATATCTCTGTTATTTACCTCTTAAATATTTCTCATAAACTAATTATTTATTGTAAGTCATAGCCTACAGATATGCATGATGATTACGTCTGTCCGGAGAGAAGAATTTTTGCTTACACTTTTGTTTGATTATAAAATCCCTAAGTGTACTTAACCTAATTAATTCGCAATTTATGCATCATATAGCCGAATCGTAAACAAGATTTCATGCAAATAATGCGGAAGTGATTAAATTATGTTTGACAGTTTAGCTTCTAATTGCTTCTCGGGCAGATGATTTTTTTTGATGTACCTTAATTTAATTTTTGCACTTTGTTATACAGCTCGCAGTTATGAATATTTTTTTCCTTCTTTAATTTTTTGGATTTCAGTTTTCATGATGTGCGTTTTATTATTAAATTTCACGTACTTTATGAAAGACCACATTGCACCGAAAACTGCGATATTAATTCTGGGAATTGGACCTGCAGGCGTAACTGAGGAAATTAAAAAGATAACTAATGACATGACTACAATTCACTGAGGCAAAAATGAACTGAAAGTTCATGAACAATTTGATTAACATCGTTTGTACAAAATTCCTGTAATTTACATTAGCATCCAGAAGCGAGACTACGGTTGGGTCTGGAAAGTTAAAATTTCAGACATGTAGTAGTTGGAAACAGATTTTCTAGGAAAAATTAAACAAATAATGAAATCGATAATTTCTTTGGATCACTTATTAAAACTGTGAATTATTTCCAGCCCTTTTCCTTTATAACATCAACATTGGTCAAAAACGTTACAATTGACTTTCATAATTGAAATTAGCTCAGAAATGATAGATTTCATTTACATTAAGAAATTAAATTTAAATTAAATTCTTCATGCATGCATAAAAATTACTCAGCATTTGTTCAGCCACCTTAAGTTAGTTGGTGACATAATACTTGAACGATCCCCATTCGGATTTCAATTCGACACAACCCGGATTTCTTTCACCATTCCCATTTCTTACTTCCAAATTCGTGTGTAACTTTTTCCGGGGCTTTTTGGGGGCTTCGTCTCTCAGAATATCGATACAACCTAATGGAAATTTCAATTTCGTCGCTAGTCACATCCACTCTTTCAAAGCTTGTATTACATGAATTACACGGAGTCTCATTCGTGGAAACGTTGTCGTCATTATGCGGAGAAATTGAAAACCCCCTGACAGGGTGTGGGGGTGAAAAAAAATGCTGATAAAACTCTGGGGGTGAGGGAAATGGAGGCTCCATTACCGGGAAGCTCGTCTTGTTTATTTTCGTGGAAATGTAATTTTAACCCACCGATGAATTATTTGGCTACGAAATGTGTTGTAATAGACACGTGGAATGCCTGAAAGAGAGAACTGCTCTGAGGGGAGGTGGTGGGTTACATTATTTGGGTGAATATATGTTCGGATGTCGAAGCTATGTTCGAGTTAATGCATCCCATGTTAACCATCGTCGCTGCAACGTGTCATGCTATTGACAAGCCATAGTGAAATTGTGTCATTGACACTGCATGCAAATTACCACCAACCCTCGAGTTATTACATCCGACGTCGTGAGGGTTGAAATCAATTGTCAGTATTTTCGTCCCAAGATGTTGTACACTTTGTATGACTTTGTTCACCTTAAAAACAACAATTGATTTTGTTAAAAACAAAATAAGCAGAGAGAGGCTACCAAGCACATAGGGAATATCCCTTATGGCTGCTGATAATAAAGTAACAAATATACATGTATGTTGTGTGAAGATTCTATGGTTAGTATGGAGGGAAGTGATGGGATGTGGCCGGCTCCCAGTTCTCATTGGAACACCATAAGTTGGCCATTACTGGGGGGCCGGCCTAAGGAGGAATTAGGGTAACTATGGTGTTGTTATATGTTAAAAGGGCAAATTCTGCAGCAACTCGATACATGGTCCAAAGGGGTTTCTCGTTCAGGGTCTCAAACAGGATGGCAAAGTTCTCGACCTTGGAGGGTGGGATTTCTCAGCGTATCAGCATACACACTCAAAATGAATGAGGTTGTATTACATGGGTGTATTCTTGCTCAGTCATTTTCTTACTAACACATTTATTCACATAATGTACAGTGAAATGCAGCTAATGAATACAGCAATTTCAGCTCAGTCATTTTTGTTATCCAAAACGAAATAAACAGAGGGAAGCAGAAAAACAGCAAACATCAGTGAGAAAGCAGTAAAGGACTGACTGCTACTACATGTACACCAGGCAGTAGTATAGTAGGTCTACATACATAAAGGAGTGGGGGACAGCCAATCAGATAGATTCAGAGGTTTTCCCAACACAGGAAATGGTAAAGCAAACAAGGCAGTCCCATTTGAAAGGGAGGGGAGAATTGTTGACATAAGCAGCTGAAATTGCCTGGCAAGATTAATTCGAAACTGGTCTTTCCATCCTATTGGTCCCTTTGAACTCCCCAGTAAATTCTGTATTGACAGACTATTCACAGCTTAGTCAGTCACTATACACTTTGTACAGTGCAAGTCAGCGGGCCATTGACCATGCATCAACTTATTAGCGAGTTATCTCCCAAAAATTGCGTGCATTGAACCAAGATGCATTCAGCTAGTACTGTTTTTTTTGTGTTTTTCCCTGCAAAGATTTGCCACAAATACCCAGGAGGATTATACTTTCGAGGCAGACCTTCTCCCAATTGATTTCGTGTAAATGTTTTTTTACTGTCCTCAATGGGTCGCGACGCGAAATTGCTGGTGCGCAAAAATGGGCTCATCAGATGGCAGCGAAAACGCGAATGAAATGATTCGAAAAAAGGGCGAAAAGTGTTAGCGGATGAGCGGACGAGAAGAGACCTGCAAACCCACGCCATCCAGGACGACGAACTGCATCACAGGAGACACATCTGCGCAAATGCACAACTGCACAAACTGCAAATTTGCTCATCCAGCTCATCCGATCCTAGCATTTATTCAATTTGCGCTGCGGGGGCGCCAGCGTCGATCGAACGCCTGCACACAGTGAGTGTTCGAAAAAGTGTCGTCTTCTTTGTCTCCTCGCTGAGTGGAGGACTGACCGAAATGGGACACGTACCAGCCAATCAGAGATATTCGGCTTATCGACTAGTTCTTCCAGGCCTTTCAGTACGAAGTGAAGCGACTGACATGATCAATCGCAAACAGGCGATTGCATTCTATTGGTCTGTTGGAATGCCTTATTCCCAACTTAAGGCTCCTTACAACAGAAAAAAAAATCCTTATAGATTTTGAATTTGGCACCACTGCAGGCAATCGGCAGTTGCGCCAATTTCGA
>JAQFYZ010004060.1:0-11959 GCA_034695085.1 Cylindroiulus punctatus | reverse complement strand
TTTCCAGGTTCGTCAACCGTCAACCGTAGGAAACTTCGGTTGGCCAATCCACGGTTAATCCGGTGGAAACAAGGTATAAGGGAGCTCGCACGTAAACGGCATACTTTTCAAAATGCTGTTTACTGTTTCAATATACTGTATAGTTTTCAGAGGATTCCCTCATGTATACAGTGCATTCTTTAGAATTATAGAATCAAAGTAGGCCTGTGTAACACCGTAAATTCAGCTGACTTCATGTTTAGATTCCCCTATAGCTGCTTCTGATGGGGAAGATAACATGGCCCAAAAGGGGTAAAATGGTGGACGCCCTTCATTCTAGGTTCATGAAGTCCCATGCAGGTATTTTTTGGTGAGCTCACTCACGGAAATCATGTTGAGATGTCGTCAGGGTGGAGGTTTACGAAAATCTGCTCTTGAATCGCCACATGGAGGCATGCAGGAAAGGTTGTTTCCTCAAATATTATGCAAAAATATAAAAGCAGGAAAAGAAAGACTTGAAAAAAGTAAGGCGAGATGTCATATTGATGACGGAAGTTATACAAAGTGTTATATCGTATCGATCTTCGCCTTGAAACAGATGTTTTATGCATCAGGGAATTTTTCTGAACTTTTTCCAGAAATGCTAATGAATATGGATTTTCATGCAAAGTACTATACTTTGTAATGCATTTCCCACCAATCACCATTGCAAATGCGTGCGACCAGCGGGCATAGCTTTTGTTTCTCGCTATTTCATGCCAACTGAGCTGGATGGATTCTGAAAATGATTTACCAACATTGTGAAATTTCACAATACCAAACTCGAATTGGTGAAGTTGATCTTTTTTTGACAGCATTCGAATTTCAATGTGTGCAAAATGGCATCATCATGGCAGACACCAGAGACGTATGTCATACAAAATTATTAGTGTGAAGATATGATGAATTTGAGGAGTTGAGGTTCTCATGTCATGAGAATTGGGGTTATTTAGTTAGGAAACTTGAAAACATCAACACCTCAGGTATCAACTGCTCACTCCGCTAAATATTTTATGAAATTTATTAGGCCCAGAACAAGAAGTCACATTTTCTTGGTTCAGAGAATTTTTACAACCGGGAGAAGATACTGTATAGGCATGCAATTTGGGGGATTTTATAGAAGAATTTGAAGATGTTATACAATTTTGAGATTTTCGACCTGTATAGGAATTTATAGGGATTTTCTATAAAAATTGTGAGATTGGAAGAAGTTTGGAATTATCTGGAATCATTGTGGGATTTTGTATAAGAATTTAAGACTTTCTGGAAAAATTTGGGGATTCATTGGATTGATTTGTGGAAGGAAGACGTTCACCAAGTCTTCACCAAATTGGAGACATGTCAGCTGTATGTAATCAATTGAAGAAATTGAGACGATGAAACCAATGTGTAACAATGACTAATTTGGTTAATTTTCAGTAACTTGCATTGTATTTTAGGAAACTTGGGATGTAAACGTGTAAACCAAATATTATTTAATAAATTATTTAATATGTAAACCGAAATGTCTTCAATTATCTCTGCAATATCAAATCGATAACATTCTTGCTTGCAAATGTTAATCAGTTCTCACTTAAATGTCAAAAAGCAGTACCAAAATGAATTCAGGCATGTCAAATAAAATGCTGAGTACACCAAGTTGATATTTGATTCGCCAACTGAACTCAAGCATTTATTCGTTGGGTTATAATAATAGCTTATTGAATTCTCGACCTTTCTCCTAGTTTGTTCAAGCCTATGGGAGCAAGCAGGGGGATGGCCAAGGCTAGATGTTGAAATAAAAAAATGTAATTACAGGAATTAAGTTTTTGAAGGCCAAAATTAAGATTTCTAAAAGTTCAGAAGAGTAGGTTTACTTCTTGGATTTGGTCCAATAAGTGAATACATACACTCGTTTGAGCTGGTAAATACCTGGCCTCGCCACAGCATATTACTTTTGAAAGTTTATTATCATAATGAGAATATGACAGCGAACAACACTGGCGATTCATTTCAGGTGTCAATAAAATAATGGCATTATGCCCCCATATTTCAAAAGGTTCTTTTCCGGCTGGTACTTATGATTGATTACATGATTCAAACTTTTTTGCTGTAATTCCCACTTGCTCACTTGAGAATTTGAATCATTTCATCAAATTCTGCTTTATATACTGACTGTTTGTTTAGTCATTTCCGTTCCCATACGGTGATATACCTCTGTTACTGTTATTTTTGTCAGAAAGTGACTTTAACGCCTATTTTTTTAATGCCAAAAGTAAATCAAATGCAATTGCAAAACTATACATTATTTATCATTTTATTAAAATTGGCAGTTATTGACCAAATTAGAGACCATGTTATAATATTGGTTTCTTTTTTATTTTGAGAAATTTCTCTGATTCATGACTACATTTTTATGATTTTTTATCAAAAAATAAATGTCGTCAGCTTCTCCAATGCCAAAAGTTTATATAATGCATTTTGCAAAACTATCGTTTAAAATTGCTATGTTATTTTTTTGTGTTATGCAATTTTATTAAAATGACATGTAATTGCCAATTAAAGACCAAGCAAGAAGCATTGTTATTACATGTAGTTTATTTTTAAATTTTGAGAAACTGCTTAATTTTATTTAAAAAATGTCCTAGCTGTGATATTTTGACTTTAATTTCGAATTTTGTTTGGGTTATTATATACTTTGCGGGTTTATTTGGCGACGCCGAAGGCTAGTTATGGTCGCAAGGACAGATAAAAAAGATGAGATAGTAAAATCATGACAATTTTACACGGTGACTAATTTCCCTATTTGAAAAGGTATGCCCGCAATTCAAAAAATCTTTTACACAACTTAGGTTTAATAAATTAATACAAAGCCTTTTACGATTCTTGTGAATTCCGGCATTTATTAATAAAAAATAAAAGGTGAGAAAAATTCGAAGTTGCACGTGCACGAACTTGCTACATGGTGCGAGACATATTTAATGTTTATAATGTTTAGGATATTTTTGGGTGGAATAAGAGAATGGTCATGCCGCCCACCCCTCCAAACCATAGCATATAACTGATGCTAACGGAACTGGGCCTACTCCAATTTGCTCTCACTAAACGTTTTCGGGAAAATGATAACTTTCACAAAGTAAATGTACACTGTAAAACCGTTTATTCATCAAACTTTGGGATGGTTGCAATTTCATCATGGAAGGTATTGCGTGTAAATCTATTTCAAAAGATGCCATGAAATTCATGATTTTAAAATTTTCAAAAATTGTCGGCTAAGGCAGTTTGTACCCTGCTTGATCCAGTAACAATTTATCACCATATGACACAGTAGCACTATATCGTGGGGATTGGTAAAGCCCAGTAACTTGTACACTTGGAGACAGTTTCCACTTTTCCACTAAGCGGTATTATGGGCGCGCCTAAATCAGATATCGTGCTCTCCTGTCGGACGATGATTATAGTTACCATATTGAGCCGTTGAAAACTGCCTAAAAGGAAGTTGAACACCTATGTCCACCATGTAAAAAATTTCGGATCATATTTCTGGCTTTGTAGAACATGGTAACGTTTGCTATGTATTTACACAAACATAAGAAACTTGGGGAGGAATAAGTGCGAAATCTAACACGTTCCAAATTCTTGCCAAGCATTTTTTTTAATAAATATATACGGTGGAAGGTACAACGTGATGACTACATCTCATTTTACAAGGCAAATAATTATTTAGCAGTTAATCTTTTTCGAAAGCCAAAAATATGTTCAGCAATTTCTGCATGTTGGACATGGGTGTTGAAAGCCGAGATAAATTCAGGTCTTGTTTCTCACAATTTTGATATATGCTTAGACCAATTTCACATGTCTGGTAAGTGTTTTATGCATTTATTTTAAAAACAACAGTGGGCTATGAGTGGTGACCATCATTTGCCAATCTTATCTTGCGCAATCGCCCCATGTATCATGAGCGAATAAATGTACATGCTCACGAGAGATTCAAATGAAATTGTCTACACGCGTTTAATGGAAAAACATGGAACACATGTTGAAATCAGTGCTTGGGTCTTTTAGCTGGGGGCTGATGCTCCTGACCATCATGTGGCCCTCTTTTTTTTGGCGGTATAAATCGCCGAGTCTCGATGAATTCTAACAGTCGTTCCTGCGTGACTGGCGTCTTGATACTTTTGCACACGGCTGAAAGTGAGAAGGGAAAGGTGTTAAAAGCTGTTGCGGCTAGGGATAAAATGTCAGGGAGAAAAACACTCGCCCATAGCAGTGTTGTAGCTGTTTGGGAAGGATTTGTCAGTTCGCTCCCTCATGAATTTCCAGTGGCCATCCTCGAACTTGCACTCTATTATCCTCTTGTCCAACTTCCTCAGTTCCTTATTAAGCTGTAGGGATAAGAGATTATCTGTAAATGCTTCCATGTGCAGCTACTATGAGAGTTACGACTTGAAAGTTTACACAAACAAGACTATATGGGTTGGAATTTGAATAGCGACAACACATCTCTAGAAGCACTACGAAATGCAACACGATGATGCCCATGTGACATGGTAGGATGACTACCTAGTATAATTCATGGCGAAAGAAAACATTTTGTGGACCCTCACCCCCGCCCATATTTGCAATTTCCTGCAAAAAATTGCACGACGTCATGCTCTGCTTGATACGGGAGAATCCTCTCCTCCCCCTAAAGTGACAATATTTATGAATACTTCCAGTAATGTACCCATGCATCTGTTGCATTTCTACCAATAAGGATATCGCTGGGCGTGAGTCAAATAATCATTTTGCATGAATTCGACATTTTGTCACTTTGATCTTTTTGAATATCAAGTCTTTAATTGGTGCACAAAATGTTTTATAAGCCAACTTCTAGCAAGTTCATATTTTGCACTACAACACTGTCAACATCAATGGTTAGTTCGATTTTCATTAGATTTCGAGACTGACAATGTTCTGTGTGCCACCGAGCCAGGGCTGTGGTAAAGGTACCTTGATTTCAGCGAAAGGCTTATCGAATCCGCCGACATATAAATATCCTTTCATTTCTGGCATCATCCTGCAAAAGGTTAATTTGACGTTTGAGTGGACAGAACAGAGCAGAAGCCATCAGTGATGGTACCAACCAAAGCCTACCCAATTTGCACCTCTCTGACAACCATCAACTTAAAATCCACAGAATTTAAGCTGGGTGGCTTCCACTTTAACACATCTAAGCACTGGCCGGGCATGTAGGGCTGCAAAACAACAAAGATGTGTGGATGACGTGTTTCACAGTTTTAAGAAGACACAAGTCCTCAGTCTGCTTACATCTTCTGCAGGCTGAAACATGAGGCCATCGTTTTCGTGCGACAACTGCTTCGCAAACCTCTCACCTAAGAGCTGGAAGGAGATAAAAACTTTCGTTGTTTACTTTTGTCACTCTAAAGTTAGTAACGTGGTAACCTCAGCTATAGTCGACGAAATACAGTACCTCTTTAGTCGTCACCAAATCATAAAATTGCTTTTGGCGGAGGCTGAATGGCTCCGACGTTTTGTCCAGTCTGCCCTCTACAGCAGCCTGGTTTCGGGCTCCAACAATTTCTTTGTTAATGCAGAACATGCGCCGTTCAAATTCCGTTTTACCAACATCCAGACCTTCAAACTTGATTATATCGTAAACCAAGTAGCGCGGAACAGGCTTCGAGCCAACCTTGTCAATGACCATTTCCTAAAACGATGAAAATGTAGCGAACTGATGTACCTTCCCGCTGCCAACTCCCACTTGCTTGGACACCTACCCCGTCCAACAAGGTGTCTTCAATGTGCTGGTCTGGCTGCTTCCTCTTTGGGAATCTCATGTTGGAGACCTGGAAGACGCAGTTGTCCCGATCTATGAAGTAGATTTCGTTTTCGCCGTCAATCAGCATCATGTACCTGAAATTGACATCGCCAGTGTTGAGTTTCTATAGCCAAAAGCGTGCATGTCTTCAGGAGGCATGTCTACCTCGTCCCATCGGCCTTCCAGCTCACTCTATAGAGCTTGGAGCTCAGCAGCAGTATATTGTGACAATCCATTGAGACCGGCTGCAGCCCTGGGAAGCCAGAACTCGTCCAGCCACACATTATCTGGCATTTCCGCTGAATCTGTAGTAGCTTAGGCTGGGTCGTGATGGGTGAGACCCCAGGCACGCCTTCCATGAATGTTGGATTCTGATGGGTTTATGCAGAATGATGAGGCAAGTATGGAAAATCATGGTTGTGACACTTGCATTGGTCACTACCTTTTTGTTGTACTCCTTCCTTCGCCTGGGAAGTGCACCTGCTTTGTCATCACCATCAGTGGGCTTGCCGTTGCTGATGTTATTGCCATCGTCGTCTACTCTGTCATCAAATTCTACCGTAAAGAAAGCTCATCTTAGCATTGATAAGTTATAGGTTTCTGATGAGTTTCCCGTTGGGCAGCGATGTCTTACCATTGCACCAATCTGGAAGAGGGGGTGGCGGTGGTGTGTCGTCAGGATCACCGTATCGTTTGAACAGCTCCCGCAAATAATCTTCTTTGTATATTCCAGGGGGCCGGACGTTGGCGAACTCTCTCAAGGCAGCTTCAATGCTTAAACGAATTTTTAGATTGACAGGGTTAAGCCAGTAAGTGTTGAAAATTGAATAGTGACAGCCATAGTGGTACAAGTCATATTTTCTTCCATGGCGTTTAAACCTGTGAACAATGCAGCCATTCTAAAGTATCTATCCAAACTTTTCTGCCTTTCGTCAGCAGTATACAAAAATTTGATTCTCTATAAACTTTCATGTAGCAGTTTGACTGCTGAAGATTTTATTCATACACTTCACTCAACAAATTAAAAGAATTGACTTGCACCATGATCTCTTTTGCCCTTCAAACGGATTTTTCTGCCATTACATAACCTGATTAAGGTAGTCCCTATGCTTGAACATAGGGCCCTATAGGGGTTTCGTTCATCCCTATGCTTTCTCAAATAAGACAAAATCGACTAAATTTTTAGGTCCATCAACAGGCATGTCAGCATTACCTCCATGACAGGTTTTCTACTAGGTACGCGATTATTAAAAAGCCAGTCCGGTTGAAGCCATGGGTGCAGTGTATACCTGCCAAGTTAAAAGCCAAAGTTCAATTTTAAAAGTGATGTAAATGGGCAGAATTCTACAGATTACATAGTTTTAATTACCTATGACCTCCAAGGGATGCTGTGATATAAAATTACTACAAATGTCGATGAATGCTCTTGTGTGTTCCTCAGAAGGGCATTCGCCGTGTCCTCGGCACTGCAGCTTTACATATTTGATGCCTGCGCTCTCGACGACGGATTTATCATAAAACCGGGTTGTGTTAGTCAGGTCGATCCACAGACCTACCTTCACCTAAGTTGATCCAGTCATTATTATTCAACAAAATTTATATCAAATCAATTGGCATGATAATAGCTGCCTAACACGACTTTTAATATGCTTGTTTGGGATATTCTGAAGCAGAGTGACAGCTCTGAATCTAAGTTTATTTGATCTAACCTGCATGGCTCTACCCTTCCCAATCTAAAATGAATATAAAATTCAATTTACTGTCGAAACTATGCACGTTGGGCCATAGCTTATCCTAGCTGGTATACCTATCGGTGAGCTGTCCCTCTGCTTCAGAATAGCCCTTGTTTGATTAAAGCATACCTTATAACTCGACATCGATCCCAAAAGCATGGACGGGTGAAATCTGCATTCCTCGAGGATCTGGTCATCATACTGAGGCCCAAGAGGGGTCTTGAAGGCCAAAAATTTATCTACAAAACTGGATATTGTAAAACTGGCTTGGATGAAATTGCCCCCACAATGTCAATGGTCACGAACCTATTATCAGGCCACTAGCTTTCCGGGGACAGTGAAGCCAGCGGGGTGGGACAGCATTCGGGTTATGTTTTCTTCCACGATAGTCCATCCTTGTCACTGTTTTAACCCATGAAAACAATAGAATGACAGTATAGCCTAATGATAACAAAAACATTCACACGTGAACGGCATGTAACACGACAGTTTGAACAGCGAGATATTTTGTCATAATGCATTAGGCAGGAATATTTTAGCAATATTTGTATTCGATAATAGCAACCATAGTATGCTGTATCCTAATTAATTATATCCACTTGAAAATGATGCAAAAGCAGATTCTCATGGTCTAAACTAAAATTTAAACTTACAGATATTTCCTATCGGTTTTGCAAGCCCTAGATGATTAGATCTGCCAGCAAGCAGTGCAAAACAGGTTCTTACGTTCTCGCACTAGTCAGTAACTCGCATATGGTTTCCGTACCTGTCCTCCTTAGACACTGCTTATAGACAGGGTGTATTTGAATGTAAACATTACTTCATTCATGTTTTTCATACCCAATTCACAAGCGAGCCATAACGTTATTTTTCACGAGGATTTATTATAGTACTACGGAGTCAATAATACGCGATATTTGTTATCCCGCGAAGGATTATGGGAGACGTGCATAGGCCCTTTAAAAACTATAGCGCTTTAGCTTCTGGACTTTCATTTCCCAGTTGCCTAGTAAACGTGCACGTGCGAATATACGGTACTGATAATTTTAAAATCCTATTTTATTTATTACTTAAAACCAACAGAAAATGCGGAAAAGAATGCGGAAAAGAGCCTCAGTTATCAAGGATGGTAACGAGTCAGAAGCCGAATTGGACACGAGACGGCTGGTGGCGGAACAAAATAAGAAAAAGAAGAAATCTGGAGGATTTCAAGCCATGGGTAACACATTCTACATGTACACTGTATACATGTACATGCACAGCTCTTTGAATATGAACTTCATCTGGCATCCAAATCGTAATATTAGTCCGATTTGAATGTCAATTTTCATTAGCTCCCTAGATATATCGTAACTTGTGGTATGATACCATGCACTAGGAGAACAGAAACAAAATAGTACTATGATATAGTTTCAGAGGTTGAGATATCCCTTCTTTTCTATGGGTATCCCAAAATTATGTGCACACACTCTGAATGATGATAAATTCGGTATTTAAGTCATAATCTAAGATTAAAACACCAAATTAAAGAAGGCAGATATAGAATCTTTTGGTTATTGTGCAAGGCTCACATGGAATCCCAACCATTCCATGATTTTCTCTAGTGCAACTTATCCAACATAAGCCTGTTCTGTAGCATGGGTTGTCGTTATACACTGTCAGAAAATTGAAATTTTGTGGAAAGAATTTTTAATTTCATGCCTCTCGTATAACTTGTGATTATTATGACTCACAAGTCTTTCGGATCCACGTATGTCTTATTTTTTGCATGCTATCATGCCATTGGGATTCTCTTCTTCGACAGCCATGGTGAGGTTCCCATCCTATTATACCCACTACCACAAATAGAAGCTTACAGAGTTGAATTTGAAATGTCATGACAGAAAATTTCATCTCATATGCTTGATTTTATGCAAGTTGTCATTTTTGCTGTAGGGCCTATTGAACCCAATGCACTCTGTATTAATTATTAAAAATGTATGTAGTGACTTTAAATGGTGAGATTTATGGACTTGTGACAGGATAAGCTAATTCAGATTTTAACATCGTCAGTTTCAGAAAATGAACTAATTTTCTTTTATTTATAGGTTTGGGTCATGCAGTCTACACAGCGATTATTCGGAAAGGCTATAAAGTGCCAACTCCAATTCAAAGAAAGGTATGCTTACCTTATTCGTGCCTAAAGACAAACCGTTCTTGTAAATTGCGTAATCAAAATTTAAATAAAATAAGCACACCTTGACAACCATGTTTCGTTTATCACAGTGCATACCTATTATCATGGAGGGCAAGGACGTTGTGGCCATGGCTCGAACTGGGAGTGGTAAAACTGCCGCCTTTCTAATCCCGATGTTTGAACGCCTTCAAGCAAGAAAGGCCTCGACTGGAGCTAGGGCCTTAATAATGTCGCCGACCCGTGAGCTAGCTATTCAGACTTTGAAATTCACCAACGAGCTGGGAAAAGGCACTGGGCTGAGATCAGTTGTTATCCTCGGAGGTGATAGGTAGGTTTCAATTTTTTTAAGGCCTGATGTATAAAAATAGGGCAGCATAATTATGCAATATTTGCTATTGACTAAACGTATATAGCATTAAAAAGCATTAGCATGTTCACAAATATATGCGATATACTGATTTTACTGCTTTTTGTTCTGTAAACAGAATGGAAGATCAGTTTGCAGCTTTACACGAAAATCCTGACATGTAAGTCCTTTCATTGCTTTCGAAGGATGGTGTTTGAAGGATTTCCACAGAACTTGGGAAACCTGAGAAAGTCGGAATTTGTAACTTAGAGGCAAACATGTGAACGTCAGGGGATTTCCTAACTTGTTAAAGAATTACTGTCAAAATTAATCATCTCAAATCTGTTTGTCAAAATGTGTGTTTAACCTTTCTTTTGTTACCAGTTTTCAAACAAATTCGCCTACGGCTTTAGCATCTTATCAATATGTTTGAGTTTTTTTAAATATCCTTTAAAATACATTAATGGTAAGTTAGTTTTTTTAAAAATATAGTCAGTGGAAAAACGTTTTTGAGAGTGTTATTTTCACTTAATATTGAATGGGGGAACCTTAATGGTCAATTAAAGATACAATTTTCCAATAGGTGTGTTCGGTGCTTGCACCCTAGTGGCTCAGATGAATTTAATGTCACGTTCTTTAGTATTATAGCCACTCCGGGACGCTTTCTGCACGTTGTCATGGAAATGGATTTGAAGTTGAGTGAAGTCGAATATATGGTATTTGACGAAGCTGATAGGTAAATAAAATTATAGATGTATTAGTGTTTATGATGCCCTCTGAATTATCATAAGTGCCATGATTTTTGAAGGTTCATGACATTAAAAAATACATTTTGACAGGTTATTTGAAATGGGCTTTCAAGAGCAGTTGCGAGAAATAATCAACCGCCTACCGGACACTCGTCAGACACTACTCTTTTCAGCCACCCTGCCTAAAGTGCTGGTAGATTTTGCCAAAGCTGGCTTAAGTGATCCAATTCTCGTAAGGCTGGATGTTGACAACAAACTCAGCGATAATTTGAAGGTTTTTTCAAATTTTTTGCTTCAATTTTTGAATTTATATCAGTTTAATATCCTAGTATAAAATACTAAATTTCAGTGGTATATGTATCTGCTTAGCTCGCTTTTATTGGTTGCCGATCAGAAGACAAGATAGCAGTGCTGCTGCATCTTTTGAAGTGCATCTTGAAGCCTGGAGAGCTGACTGTGATATTTTTGGCCACCAAGCACCACATAGAGTACCTGGCATTGGTGCGTGAAACTTTGACCTCGTGGGTTTGGCAATAATTCATGATTAATTTTTTACACTTATGTTTTGCCGCTTTTGTTACAGATTCTCGAAAAGGCTAACATTAGTGCGACGTGCATCTACAGCACCTTAGATCAGTTTGCCCGCAAGGAGAACGTTTTAAAGTTTCAAAAAAAGAAAGTGTCGGTGCTCCTAGTCACTGACATAGCGGCTCGCGGCATCGACATCCCTCTCCTGGACAATGTCATTAATTTTAATTTCCCTGCTAAAAGCAAGCTCTTTGTGCATCGAGTTGGTGGGTTTACCCTTTCGTATTGTTAATATTTTTCCATTGATCGAAAACTGGAATCAAATATCGGTCTTTATTACCCCACTAGGTCGCGTTGCTCGTGCTGGGAGGTCAGGTACAGCCTACTCGCTAGTAACTCCTGAAGAAATGCCTTATGTCATGGATCTTCATTTATTTTTGGGGCGGCCAATGCAATATGCTACTTCAGAAAGTGCTCCAACAGGTTGGTAGCATGGCACATTTTTGTACTTTACATTCTACTATTCATTGTATGTTAAGGGCCACACTAGGCCGGAAGTCACACCGCTGAAATTTTGGGGACACCCCTGCACTCCATTCAAAACACCTT
>JAQFYZ010004059.1:0-11960 GCA_034695085.1 Cylindroiulus punctatus | reverse complement strand
ATTTCAATGCCAGGACAGTGCACAAGATGTCTCATCAAGATGCAGTTGTTGGATTACCTCCTTTAAAGCATCGCCTGGTTTATTGCGACACTTGTCAGACCGGCAAGGCAGTTCGGAAGACTGCCAAGGCAACGGGGGAACGTTTAACAACAGGACTTCTTGAGCGTATCTAAAGAGCAACACTGCAGCACCCAGTAAACAAACATGCAATGTTCATTTGCTCTAACCAACATTGTTTGGATGTGGTAACCCCAGGAGAGCTGGTCGGTTAAATCCACCCCCAGATAATTAGTTATCCACAGGACACATAGAGGCACCTGAGAGAGAGTAATCAAATATAAGGACTTGTCTACCCCTTGTTGTTCTCATTACATAAAATTTTTTGATGTTTAACTGTGGTTACCATAAGTTGCACCATCTTTCAAGGGCATCTAGATCTTGTTTGGAGGAGAGCAGAACCCTCTGCACATGTTAGTGTTAAATATGTTAAAGTGTCATCAGCAAAATGGTTGATAGGAAAATTAATTACATTGCATAGGTTACTTATGTAGTGCAATAAGAGTAAGCTTAGCAGAACACTGCCCTGTTGCCCTCAAGATTTTACATCCAACCAGTCTGAGGTTTCTCCATAGACACTGACTTGCTGTCTCCTGTCAGACCAGAAAGATGCTATTAATTTTGAACCTGGCTAATAATTCCATCTACCCTAATCCTTGGCAGTAGCCACTTGTGTAGTACTGAGTTTAAATTTTTCTTAAAGTCAAGGAATACAAGGTAAATCTGCTTTCTACTGTCCAGTGCTTTTTGTAAGTCATTGATGGTTAGGACAATGGCTTGTTGGAATTTAATTTGCAGCTATTATAGAAGACTGGGCACACGTTTGCCTCCTGCTATAAATTAGGTATATACATTGTTTACAGGAAGCGCTGATATATTATTGTGTAATAAGGTGTGAGTTCAGCAGTTAACTCTTACAGGACTCTTTGGGACACATTGTCTGGCCCCAGATTTAGAGAATAGTTAGAATACCTGCCTCCTCAATATTTATATTGTCCATATACTGAGAGGTATCATGATGGACTATAAGTATGTTGTTTAGCCTTTCCTTTGTAAATACTAATGATTTGGGAGTTGTTTACTTTAGCTTTTTTCTTTTGCTGTTTCTGCCAAGCCACCTTTCCCATTAGGAAGGTCTGGAATAGTTTCTCTGTCCTATTAGCTTCCGTTTCTAAATTTATAAAACAGTTATAATAAATAAGAAATTCAATCACAGCCAATATTAAGAATCCATACTGCACGACGTTTCGCAGAATTAACTGGTTCATCAGGTGCATCTTTATTTCATAGAAATAAAACATCAATTAATTTTTGTGCACGCGAGTACACACACAGAAGAACGAACAGTTTGTAGAAAAACCAAGAAAAGAAGAAAAGACAAATTCAGGAATGATGTAACAACATAAACGCCTAGATATAACATATCAGTATAAACAAGATAATAGATAATGGCTCCAATGTCTAAGTTTTTAAATTTGCCTTTTCATATAACAGCTCCATTGCATGAATAATTGTCCATCTACGCGTTTTTTTACACCTTTGTATCCTCTTGAGGTTGTAAGAGCTGGTTTGTGTTTTGACAGTTTGTTCCATATTTTTTTGGAAAACTATCTTGCTGCAAATTTTGGTTGAATTCGTAATTTCTCGCTTGAGTGCTATAGCAAAAATGGCGGGGCTTGTTATATTTCAAATTTCTGAATGACGCGTTTTCACATTTTTATGTTAAAACAGCGCCACCACTTATGAAAAATGGACGCCTCTACTGTTTAGGTTGACGGGGCTGTACAATTGTATGCTGTTTACCTTAACATGTAGAAATTTAGTGACCAGGCTGGAAGATAATTAGCCCATGAATTGCATTGCCGAAAATGTATAATTTTATGTATACTTTTTTGTCTATACTGTTACAGTGAACACCAACTCGTGAATTAGGATTAGCATTACGAAATTTGATTGTATTCTTGGCAATTGGACATTTCATATGACTGGTCTATAACAGTAATTCGACTTTATTAGGACTAATGTGTTCCTATGTGTTGCTCATCTCCTCTCTCAATTGTTTAGTGCGCTCTCGAAATTTGTATACTATTTTAGCCACCACATTGGTGGTAATTTTCTCAGTTAAGATGTGGGATGGGAAGCAGTTTTACTCCCAGTATTTTTCTCAGACTACTCAATTGGCTACTCGTTTTAACAGTATGCTATCGTGGTAGCATAGGCTAGCACAAAATGCTCCCCCCTTGTCTATACTGATATGTTATATCTAGGCGTTTATGTTGTTACATCATTCCTGAATTTGTCTTTTCTTGGTTTTTCTACAAACTGTTAGTTCTTCTGTGTGTGTACTCGCGTGCACAAAAATTAATTGATGTTTTATTTCATTGAAATAGAGATGCACCTGATGAAGCAGTTAATTCTGCGAAACCTCGTGCAGTATGGATTGTTAATATTGGCTGTGATTGAATTTCTTATTTATTCTAACACCCCTGCCACCGGAGAAATGATGGAAGGAATTAATAAAACAGTTATGGATTACCCCTGACGTTTTCATAAAGAATGACCTATTTAAAGTTTTTCAATCAGGTATGCATCATGGACACTTATACCATCAATATTTTAAAGACAAGTGACTCTCAGGGGCCCTAGTGATCCCCAGTTATAGCATATTCTGGTTGCCTATTAGATTAACTGTTCTAGAAAGTATTCCATTAAAACTCAAATAAATGAAATGATGGTGATGACATAAGAGTGAATTGAGAAGTATTCTACTCAATTTCTGGAGGTTAAAATCCCCAAAGATGATTGTCTCTGTCAGCAGGTGGCCCTCATAGAATTTTTGGAAATAATCATACAAATTACTCTAACTGTAATTGTCATAATAAGGTTCCATTCCATTTAATTCTCCAGATTTTCTTTTGACACTCGCATTTTAAACATAGGAACAAGACCTGTTCATTAGTACATCTTTGTGATAGTGTTAAAGGTACAGTAACACTCCCCATTGATGATCCAATGAGCCCGAGATGCCCATTGTGTAAGCTAAAAAATTGTTCATAAATTTGGAGATCTTTGGCCTCACATGCTGTTTGCAGAAGGATTAAAGTGATTTTTATCCCAGGCTAGTCCATCTCCCATCTGTCCTATATCTGGTTTCCAATCGAACACCCTTGCACCTACAAGGTTGACATTGGTCACAGCATACCACTTCCTTACCATCTTCCAATTATCCCTCCTCTCTTTATTGGTGCAGATTTTGACATCCACCCCAGACCTGCTCTCTATAGCAGACTTGGCCAGCTCAGCCAGATCAAAAATGCCGCCATTAGTGCTGCTTTTGTTTATTTCAACATGTAGTACCTTTTTAAGAGTATGGAAATGTACAAAAGCTAGGTGCATGGAAAGGAGAACCGAACATAAATATGTTTTGTGAAATTGTTAGTGTTTAACTTCGTGCAAAACATGTTCCTTGTATCTTTTTACCATGATGCGTGTGTGCCCTACTCCAAGATGAACTTCGTCCACTGGAGAGTGATTTGTTCATGGCAAGAATAAATTCATAGCCACACTAAGCCTTGTGTAAGGTCTTTTGATATTAAACTTTTGCATGCAAGAAATTAAACGATTTTATAGGAACCGGAAGTTCCTGTTTATAGACATTTTGATAGTTGCTGACAATACTGGAAATTCCAGGTAAGTGTTGAAACCTATTTTCTTGCTTGTTATCCTGTATCAGGACCCAGACAAAATGTTACCAAGTCCTTGTAGCGCCCTGAGTCACCAGGCTTGGGGTTTGTGCATACTGGTCATCAGTCTGTCCTCTTGACGGACTGCTCACCATAGAGGCTAGAGGAGTGTTTTTCTCTTGTGTTTTTGTTCTGGGCCAAAGGAGTTGTGATTCTCTCCTAGGCCTAGAGTTGATAAATTGTAGAAGTAAATTGATCAACGCACAGCACGAGCCCGTGTGCAATTTATTGTGGGCACGTGTGGCCTAAAGTGTCTGAAAATGATTGGCAGAAAATTTTCGTAGAAGCACACAAACAATAAGTCTGTACAACGCAGTAGGATAAGCTCTGGAAGAACATGGCTGTTCTTGTGTGTGTTACTTCCTCTCTTAAGGTTGAGTTGAAGAGTACCATAAAAACAACAATAAATTGGAAAATACTTATCCATATTCTATTTCCAAATATTCGCTGTAAAGGCACGGTCCTGCTCTTTACAACGGTGGTTCTAGATCCGCAGTCCAATTGGGGTATAGAGATATAGCTGCTTCCATCAGGCCACATGTTCTAAGCCAGGCAGCACATGTGGTTCATGAAAGGAGAAGGTAAGTCACACGTCCACCTCAAACCAACTCTTACTTTTATTCTGTAAACTCAACAATCTGCTAAATGTTTTGCTTAGTAGGTGTTCAATTATAGGCTTATAGAGGCACTTGTGAAACTTTGTTGGCATGCTGTTTGGGAGATGTTTACCCCTAAGTGGTTTTATATAAAAACAATTTGCTATTAAGGTTCTTTGAACCTTAGTAACATGCCAGCAATATGTCAAGGGTGTATCCCTAACAGTTTGAAACCCCTCTGTGTAACCAATTTGTGGGTGTTAGATAAAAAAGATGCATTGTTAGCAGAGTTCTTGACACCATAACAACACACATGAAATATATCATGGTTGTAGCCCTAATAGTTTATGAGATATTACTACCCTTCTTTTGAATCCCCTTGGATAAGGACTTAAAAAACATCCTCTGTTTGATGGTGGTTTTGGCACCCAAGAAAAGTAATAGGTTCTAGGTAAAATTGTTAGAATTCAGGAAAGGGTTTTAGGGAGTCAAAATAGTTGGGCCGACAACCACTAAATTCGGAATCCAAAATTCATAGAATGCGGGCGACGAATACAAAATTCATTTGCTTTTCCCCCATTTAAATGTCCCACCCTGTACTTAGCTGCTTTAGCAGTTTCCATTTGAATGCAGCGTCAGCTGACCTATGAACCCATGTTTTGCCAGAAGTCGGCCATATATTGTTTATATGTTTCACTTGCTGGCCGACACCCAACCAAGCAGGTTAGGTTGCTGATGTTATTCTGCAATAAAGAATCCAGTTTACGTTTTGAGCAACCACGCCTCTGGAAGCATCATTTCAGAAAAAGTAAGGTTCTTTGGGGGAACTACACACACGAGACACCAAGTTGTTGTGGGGACACACATTTTATTACCGCACAGAGACGCATACATTGTGCTGCATGAAAACATTACAAAACAAAAACATTATGCAAAAAAATGCAAAACAATGTGTATAATGGAGGCAAGTGCAAGTGGCCAGATGTTTACAGTTATGGGGACTGAGAACTAGATTGAAACATGCAGTGGTCACTAGTGCTAAATCCCACTTGAACAAGTCCCTTAATGGGCATGAGATAATCACAAAAAAACAGAGCTGGGGCAGCAATTATGAGCCATGAAGTGGCCAAGATAAAGGCCAGAAGCTATGGCAACATCTTGCCAATGTGGGCATGAAATTTGAACAAAAAGAAACAATGAATTTTTGATTAAATCAAGGCAAAATTTGGAAAAAAGAATGCACTTAAATTTTGATAAAAAAATGTTAAGAGATACACAAAAATGGCTTACCTGCCATTGTAGAAACCATTGAAATCCCCAGAAAGTTAACTGCAGAAATTGAATGCAGGGATAGGGAAAATAGGCAGCACAAGTCCATCCAGTCCAGTGTCCAGAATTGAAAAGAAAGACATATATAATGGGGGAAAAAGCAAAGGGGTTTACAGGCCATTTTTGCAGAGGTCCCAAAACCTTCTCTGTTCTAGGGCGCCCTCTGCTGAGCACCCTGTAATTGGGTCACCATGAGACGACCCTCTACACGTGTTAGTCACCAAGAGGCGACCCTCTACCTGTGTGGGTCACCACATCACTCTGTCATCAGTGATAACGACATTATTATTGAGCCTGGTATGGGACGGTAATCCGTACCCGATGATAAGACCAGGTGATTGTCATTGGAGCAGCAGGCAGCACAGCGGCGGGAACAACTGGGCTTGGCGTCGCAGTAGCAGGAACAGCTTGGCTCGGCATCACAGTGGCAGGAACGGCTGGGCTCAACGTCGCAGTGGCAGGAACCTTTTGCTCGGGCATCGCAGGAAGAACAGGATGGAAGGAACCTCAGGTAATGCAGCACTCGTTGATTCATGAGGGACATTAGGCAGCAGGAAAGCAGGTTTCAACTGGGCAATGCCGATTGTGGATGGCTTTCCATGGATCAGCAACGTGTAAGCCTTGTCATTACAGGCAACAACAGGAAGTAGCGCGTCATATGGTGCCTGCAGGGGACACCGGATGGCATCGTGGCGAACAAACACGTGACTATCTGAATTGAGGACTTCAGGCACAAACACAGAAGAACGGCAATGAGCTGCATGCAATTTCTGCATGCGGAGATAGGTAAAATATGCAGCACAAGTCCATCCAGTTCAGTGTTTAGAATCGAAGAGAAAGACAAAGACTAGGGGGAAAGCAAAGGGGTTTACAGGCCGTTTTTGCAGGGGTCCCAAAACCTTCTCTGTTTTAGGGCGCTATTTGCTGAGCACCCTGTAATGGGGTCACCATGAGACGACCCTTTACACGTGTAAGTCACCAGGAGGCGACCCTCTACGCGTGTGGGTCACAACAGGGTCAGCTGATGCTGCACCCAGCATGCATTGCTGGAGCAGCCGAGTACAAAACGGGACATTCAAAATAGGGTAACTAAAATAAAATTTTGTATTAGTCGCCCGAACCCTATGAATTTTGAATTGCGAATTTCAAGTGGAGTTCGGCCCAACCACTATCAACCCAAAAACCCTTTTCTGATTTCTAACAAACTCCCCCATGACTTATGCGCACCGTATTCTAAATTTTGATGAGTCACTCTTAATCTGAAAGGAAAGGCATTAGGGTTTGTAATTTAAATGCTACGAAAGGCTTCTTTAGCGCATCCGCCAGATTACTTTTCGTAGGGACGTATCAAAGTAAGAATAAGTTTTTGATGTAGTGGTCACATACGAACCGGAGCTTGCAGGTGAAGTTTTTCATGGATCCATTTTCGACTGTGTTTTTAATCGCGAACATGGCAGACTCGTTGTCGATCAGAACCCCTATCCTTCCAAACTCCTTAGGCATTACCGGTTACAGCTCGCTAAGGATCTTGTTAAGCCAAATGAGCTCCTAAACCATCTCCACCAGAGCCATCGTTTCGGCCTCCATGGTTAACTGGGCAATTATAGCATGACTCGCAGACCTCCAGATGATCAGCGAGTTACCGATCAACACCATTAATCCAGTCACCTTGTAAGACGTATCAACGTCTGACCCCCAGGAAGCATCTAAGAACCCTCTGATCCCTTTGGCATTACTCCTCGAGAGCACTAAGCTTTTTAAATATGTGTGACACACGTTGTTTATCAGGTGTTCAGCATGTGTCCACGTTAGTAGTGTAGGCTTACTAGTATACTTCGCCAGGGTGTTCACCGCGATCAGCAGATCTGCCAGAGTCAACCTGGCAACATACAGAAGGGATCTAAAAAGGATTTGGTAGGGGCAAATCCTCCGTAGCCCCTAGCAGCTGATGACTAAACACCGCCCCTACCTTCAGTGATTCACGGGCGCCTCGAACTGGGATTATGTCCATGCGGCAGCTCAGTTCTCGGAGATATGGTTCCTGCCTCACGCAGACGGTTCTGAGACAGAAATTCTCTTGGATCTGGATTTCCAGGAAAGTAGTCGTGGGGCTTAGATCTGTCATTTCGAAAATCCCCGTCAGTTTTCGTCGAACGTCTGTGAGAAATTGTTTGTTTCTTGCAAAGACCAGAATGCCGTCGACGTATACCATGAGAAGCGCATCCCACTTATACCGGTATAAACACTCGCAGGATTCAAATGAGACGAAGCCATGCTGCTGAAGTCGCTCCTGCAAGGTGCCCCAGCAGTAGCGCCCTGCTTGGTGGAGTCCGTTGAGCTCCTTTATCAACAGCCATGCCTCTCAAGGTTGCCCCCTTATTCCCTCTGGAAGCTCCATGCAGATGAACTTGTCAAAAGTGCCGTACAAGTACGTGCACTTGACGCCGAGGAGGTGATGGAAACAACCTCGGAGGACAACCAACAGCATGAAGGCTAACCGGACCTGGGTGAAGGTTACCACTGGGTTATACACGTCTGTATAATATCAGCCGGGGCTTTGCTACAACCCCTAAGCAACAAGGCATGCACGGTGCTGAACAACGACTTCTTTTGCGTTGCGCTTTCAGGCATACACCCACCTGCAAAAGATCACCTTTTGACCAGGTTCAGGACGGACAGGCTTGTATACCTTGCATTCGAGGAGAGCTCGCAACTCTTCACTCATGGCTTCCCTCCATTTGTCTGCGTCGGGGGCCTTGAGGGCTACTGCGTAAGTCCTCGGGTCTTCTTCTATCAGATCGACCACCGGCCCCGTCTTGTCTGTCGACAGTCAACTGTTGTCCTTCTCGGATGATGAGGTTAAGCGACAGGCTTGGTTGACACGACAGCCAATGTCTGCGGGACTAATCTCCTTTTTAAGGCTTTGTCTTCTGTCAGGACTGGTCATTGGAGTAATTTTGACCACCCCTTCTTCTGGATTCTTGGGGAAAAAGTCAAAGTCCGTAGCGGTAAAGGGCAGATTTATCTCCTCGCAGTACGCCTGGATATTCTTGAGCGTCTTGAATCGCAAGCCTTCGTGGTAGTAGTAGACGTCTGTCCTCTGTCCTGTCTTCCTAGGAACGAGTACTCTCCTCCAGAGGGACCTGTATGGTTGCCCGTACATACCATTGATTAGTGTTGTTAATGGAAGGCAAACTAACGCTCTGTGGACCCTAAGTTACCATAGCAGGTTCTTCCAAGAACAGACGCACAAGATTTGCCAGTGGCTTCACTGCTGTTTCTGGCCTTATTGGCCAGGGCTTAAACCGAACATTTTCCCAGAGCACTCCAGGACACTTAAGTCACACGTACTCATAAAGAAATGCACACATGCTCGTGCAGTGCGTTGAAACAAGTTAACTCTAAACTTATCAAGCCTAAACCAAAAAGGGAATCTCGACTTAAGAGGCCTAGTTCTTTATATGCAATTTAAGCAAACACTCCTCTGGCCTCGTGGATCCTGTCCGTCAAGAGGACAGACTTGGAACCAGTATACACAAACATCAGGCCTGATGATCCTGGGTGCTAGCTGGGCAATGGAACATTTTGCCTGGGTTTTGACCCAGGAAGACAAGTAAGAAATGTTGTTATGTGTAAAGTTGGAAGGCCCCAACACAAAACTCTATGCCCCAGGCGTGTTTGCATGGAGTTGTGTCAACATGGAATATCAAGTGCTGCAAGACATGAACGTTATAGTTTGCATGACAAGTGTATTTCTATGTGTGCGCGCCATTTTGAAGTCCACCCTGACATAGTGTTTTTGCCAGGTAGGTTTATCTCCCTTCGGGGCCTGTAGCCCAAATACCATACATTAGTGCCATAGAGTTGGTGGGGGGTAGGGCACACCAGAGCATCACTCAGGCGCCCTCTATGCTGCCTTTAGCTGGGAAATTCGAAGTTCCCTATAAACATGTAGGCAAGGGTAAATCGGCGCATAAGCGAAATTAGCATAGCAATTGCGTAACGGCACTTACACCCATTTCAAAGGTTTAAAACGGCCGCCATGACATGTTTCCACGGTGAACATTGGAGTTTCAACTCTCAGTTATGTAGGGTTGCGTCATTCCTGAATCCCCCAGAGTGGGAATCATCGAAATTTAATAATTGGTTCGCCCGTAGCAGAGCCACTTCCGGTTTTGCATATGTAAACATGGCAGTTTTCAGCTAGCGCCACCCCCCAGCGTCATTCTCCCCGACCCTGCGAGTGTGTCTATGTTAATGTACATGCAGAAATGTGAGTAACGTATCTGTATGTGCATTCTTCCAGCTTTTATTAAGTGTTATAGGTTTGCACATTGACCCAGTAGCCTGAGGGCGCCGTGACGCTATCAAGGGCCGAGATCTGGGTCAGTGGCACAACCCTAGAATGGGGGACCTGTATGTTATGTTCCCCTAAATGCCGTGGGTTAGGGGCAGTCGCTATTTACAGTAATAGCAGCAGTTACAAAATATCCGTGTCTGTGTAATTTATGACTGCCCCTCCGTCAGAACCTTCTGGAAGGAAAGGGATTAACTTGAGTCACCCTTTTAGTCCCAAGGGACCATTTGCAACTCGCTGGAAAGAGGGAAAGTGACGCACGTAGGGTAAAAGGAGGTACAAAGGGCCCAATGCATGTGTGAATCAGCTGACTCTGTCCTCCCATGTTTCCATAATTAGAAAACGTCCCTTCCATGATGTCAAGAAAGTTTAGGCAGATATTAGATAGTCAGCCATCTTTCTCTCTGTTACAAATTTTTCGCCCAGGGTGGACGTGTTGCTGTTGGCTCCTGCCAACCCGGATTTTGTGCAAGTCTAAACTATGGAAAGTGGATTTGCACCAGCATCGTAAGCAGCAGCGAAAGTGTGGCCAAGTATATTTTGATGTTTGAAATAAATGCATTTTTGCCACCAACCTTTTCTTCGAGTCTGGAAGCCTGCGATTTTTGCATGGAAGCAAAAGTCTGCAACTTTCAGCACATAGAGGAACCCGAGGACAATGAGCAAACGGATCTGGAATAACAAGGTAAGTAAACAGTAAGTTATTTGGTAGGAAAGTTTCCCTTATTTGTGCAAGTGTTTCAAATGTGTTTGTTTCAGAAAAATTCTTATGAAAATGTGCATGTTAGTTAAGTTTAGGGCGCCACTCAGCAGGGTGGCCCTATTATCTACTTGTCGCCTTGTGGGCCTGTCGCCCACAGGTAAGTAGAGGCTATATGAGTGTCTTACTGTGTTTTGCACCCCTAGTTTGCAGCATTTTCTGTTTGGGTCAGATAACCCAAAGTGTGGGATTTATGTCCAAGAGAATTTTCGTAAGGGCCTAGCCCATTTCCGCCTTAGTGGTTGCTTTGCATATACATCTTGTGCTGGAAAGCACCTAGGTTTGAGCCAAGACTTGCCCATGATGGTCTGTTTTCCAACAAAAACTCTGAAAATCCATTTCTATTTTCACAAAAGTCAGTAACATAACATTTGTGTCATTTGCAGTCCATCATTCTACAGACATACAGAATGCACTGACAAAACTACATACACTGAAAACACTGAAAATCCATTTCTATTTTCACAAAAGTCAGTAACATAACATTTGTGTCATTTGCAGTCCATCATTCTACAGACATACAGGATGCAGTGACAATACTACATACACTGAAAACACTGAAAATCTATTTCTATTTTTCTCTGAAGTAAGCAAAATAACATTTGTGTCATTAGCAGTTTATTATTCTATAAAAACACATTGCACTGAAAAAATAACATACACTGAAACACTGAAAATCCATTTCTATTTTCACAAAAATCAGTAACATAACATTTGTGCCATGTGCAGTCCATTATTCTACAGACACACAGAATGCACTGACAAAAATATATACACTCAAAACACTAAAAATCCATTTCTATTTTCACAACAATCAGTAACATAACATTTTTGGTATTTGCAGTCAACCATTCTACACTCACAAAATGCACTGACAAGACTACATACACTGAAAACACTGAAAATCCATTTCTATTTTTCTCTTAGGTAAGCAAAATAACATTTGTGTCATTAGCAGTTTACCATTCTTTAAAAACACATTGCACTGAAAAAATAACATACACTGAAAACACTTAAAATCCATTTCTATTTTCACAAAAGTCAGTAACATAACATTTGGGCCATGTGCAGTCCATTATTCTACAGACACACAGAATGCACTAACAAAAATACATACA
>JAQFYZ010004058.1:0-11962 GCA_034695085.1 Cylindroiulus punctatus | reverse complement strand
GTTTCACAAGAACGTCCCTTTCTGAACCCATGCTGATTGTCAGTGATTAATCGATTATGATTAAGGTGATCCATGACATTAGAATAAATTATATGTTCCAGTAACTTGACAACAATCGAGGTGAGGGACACGGGTCGATAATTTCTTGGAGTTTTGGAACATCCTGCCTTAAAAATTGGGGAAACGTTCGCTGTTCTCCAATCAAGAGGAAGATCACCAGAGTCAATGGATTGCTGAAATAATTTTGTTAGAAACGGACAAATCACAAGTGCCAACTCCTTAAGTACTCTTGGCGAAATGTTTTCAGGACCCACAGATTTTTGTACAGATAACGATTTAAGAAGTTTCATGACACCCTCACCAGACACATGCACATCTTTCATTACAGACTCGGTAAATTTGGTAATATCAAATTTTCCTTAACAAAACTCCCTGAAATTGGGAGTTTAGTATGTTCGCAATTTCGGCACTATTGGAAGTAACTCTTCCACCCTCACCAACCAAGGCTGAGATAGAGTTAGTGACTTTTCTTAAAGATTTAACATATTTCCGAAAAATTTTGGATTTTCTTTCAAAGACTCGCCTAATCGAAATTTTTTAAACTGAGAATGAGTATCAAAGATTAACTTTTTTAAATTTTTGCCTTAAAGATTTAAACTTGAGGATATGATCAGCACTTTGACTGCTTCGTAAGTTATTTCTAGCCAGCCTAAGTTTACGCAAGGTGCGTCGAATTTCTGTGGTATACCAGACTGGTTTAGAGTGACTTAGGCATAATTTTGCAAGAACAAATTTCGAAAGTCCCTCTGATGAAAATGATGACTTAACAAATCCTTTATTGTACAATGTTGTCCCGGAAAAACAATTGACCCAACCATCTCGGTTGGGTGTCGGCCAGCAAGTGCCACATAAAACAATATGGCCGACTTCCGCCACTTGGGTTCATTGGTGCACCCAGCATGCACTGCTGGAGCAGCTAAGTACAGGGCGGGTATTCAAAATTGGGGGAAATTTAGGTTTCGTCGTCCGCGCCCTTTAAAATTCAGAATTCCGAATTCCGAATTTGTGGTTTGCGGCCCAACCACTCTACCCCAAAACCCTTCCAGAATGCTATCACCCTCTTCCATAATGGTTTCAACAGTTCCCAGTTGCAGCTAACACTCCTTTCAGACATTTTCCAAATGTATACCTCCATCCCGACGTCATCAGTCCACGACCCAGGGACCGACCAGCATCGTCTCCCGACCCTCGACGGATTGCCCCCGCGTCTGGTGAGATACTATTCAGGTCCGACCCTATACCCAACAACCTCCGACCTCAGCAGACAAACTGAACATTCGGAGAAGGTGGGAAGATTGCCCGAAAATCTCGAACAATCGCCCACAACTGTACATAGCCCCGGGTATTAGTGTCATCAATAGATTTCATTTGTTGCATTATTTTATCCATGATATGTTTTCTAAAATCTTTTTTCACTCTTATCGCAATCTTGTAACCCATTCATCCAGTGAGGAATCTTGCTAATTGAATTAACAATGTAGCTATTATAAAAGAACACGCAAATATCCATTTTTGATTTGACAATGCCACAGTTTGAATCTCAATTTCTACTGCCGAAATTTTTACTTCGGCAGCAAAATTAACTATTCCGAAATTTTGTTCATAAAATTTTCGCTTTCTCAAATGAGCCAATCATTTTTATTCGATCTTATTAACCGATATGACCACTTGTTGAACGAGCATTCAAAACGTGCCGGGACATTTTAACCCATGGATGGCCAATAAGCCATACATGTACACATAGAGTATACCCTATGATGTACAACATGCATGGCCGTCCGAGCACCGCAGCGCCATCCTGGTGTGGAGAAATGGCTCTAGATCGCCTTCCCATAGAGAAGGGGGTGGAGCCGGACGACCAGTGGAGGTAGAAGGATCATGGTCTATAGTCGGCTCAACGAGAAATGACAAATTCTCACAGCCAGTCAGAGTAATTCCGCTTATTGATAGGTTCCTCCAGGCTATTCCGACCCTATAATTGCTGGTAAAATCAACATGGCTGCCATAGATATACTTGCCACGGTGATCAAAGTATGCATGAGTGCTGATCCGTGAACGCTCGGCCACGGCTCGGAAGCCAATAATGTCGTATGTGCGACCATGGCCCCTGTCATTGATAGGAGTAAGCCTCTCATCCTACTGCGGGCTCCAGAACGAGCCACTAAACCGCATGTGCGACCCTGGGCCGATCACTATAGGGCGGAACTCCGACTTGCTAAGGAGCTTTTCGGCAGTGGGCACCCGTTTAGGCTCCACCCTCTAAAACTTGGATGAACGAATCGCAAACAGGAAATGGCATCCTATTGGTTGTACGGACGCCATTTTTGTCCTCTCTCGTTGATTTTACTATAGACATACGTCACAGTCCATTCAGTGATTGAAAATATTATAGGACCTACATCAACCGCACCTCAACCTTCACATCATATGCGCGACTGCGAATTTCCATCTGTTCTCTAGTCAGTATACGTGGAAGAAAATTAGGAACTTGTTCTTTTACAAGAATTATTTTTGTTGCAATTTCTCCGGGTCATTACACCACTATTGCATTGCTTATGTGTCAACCTTCCAAGGAGAATTATCTAATTTACATTTCCAAGTACATGCCAAGCAAGCCTGTAGATCAACCAAGTACAATGTATGTTGAGACATGAGAATATGCTTTAACAAGAATTGCTACACATTTATTTTTTATTTTGAAGCCTTAATTGTTTAAAATTTAGCTTTAGCAAAGCAATATTTCGATTTTTTTTTCTAAACACCTTACATACTTAGCATCAGTTTGTCCATGCAAAACATGTACGCAATTTTATCATTTCTATCGTTTTGCATGTCACAGCACTCCTGACGTCATCAGTGACGTCTCTGCCATTGTATATTTACAAATGTTACGCGCGTTTCTTAAATGCTGAATGTGTTTGGAGTGTTTATTCATTGCCCAAATGCGCGTTCCAATTCTCCGCCATCAACGCCATCCAGTGGCCACTTGTGTCAACTCGGACCACTGCTGCCTTCAAGCCATGAGCCAGATGGTGCTTGCATCGCCCCCTGCTTTTGCATCTCGAGAGCAACTGAGGACCAATGAGGAGGAATTATCTATCCCGCCATGCCGACTCAGCACTTTTAGAGATCACCCACCCAACTGAATGCTGGGAAAAAATGCCATCTTGTGAGCTGACTCAGAATACAGATTTCAAACAAAGAGGACCTGTTGTCTTCTGCACTGCAAAAGTTCCTTTGTTGTCTGTAAGGGCATTTGCTTAGTTAATCTTAAATGTTCTGATTAAATTTAACATGTGCTTTTTCATCTAAAACAATGTTTGGCGCAATTCTTCAGCTCAGTGCAATAGTTCCAAAGCTCGAGTCCATTCTGGATGAGTTATAATTATTGAAGAGTTAAACAGATTTTCGAGGCCCTAATCTGATGCCGAAAATCCTGAACTACAAACAACTGAAGTCCTGAAACAATCTGGGAACATCATTGCTGCGAGGTAACCCTATTGCACATCGAGGGAACAAGTTCTATTCTCGTTCCTGATGTTGCAAGTGGACATCCGAATTTATCAGTACAAAAGCTCACATTAATCCTAATGGTTTCCAAAAAATGAGCGTAAAACTTGCTGGTTATGTAACAATTGAATATTAATGCCATGTAAAATCACAATTTTCAAAGGCAGGATTGACTAACAGACCATAAAATTTAAGGTTTTTAGTAGATCTGTAGAAAATTGACTACAGTTCTATAGGAAGATAAAAGTAAAAGGTTTCCAGGAAGTGAAGGCATTGAGGAATTTACCCATTGAAAAATGCATGCATGTCTCAGCACTTTGCCCCCTCATTCCATTAATACTGGTGATGCTCCTCCAATTTACGTCCCGTCTCGCCGTTCGTCTCCTAAGGTACGTGGTGTGATCCGTAAGTAGCTGGATGAGATGCTCCATCAAAAAGTTGATTCCCAGCCGTTGTCCTTACGCTTCTCTGGTTGTCCTCATTAGAAAGGATGGCAGGGCTCATTTTTGCGTCGATTATCGTCGACTGAACGCCGTGACTAAGGTGGATAGTTATCCACTTCCACACATAGACGATGCATTGGATTCAGTCCAGGGCTCAAAGTGGTCCGCGACGTAAGATATTGTTGTTATTATAGCAACAAATAAAAGCCGTGGTTGGCCATTGTAAACTTAACTTTATTGATCATGTGTAGTCCCCGGCGCACATCCGAACAGGTCAGCAGCATATTGGCAAGTGGAAAAACAAGATGGTGCCGGGGCCGAAAACAAAAAGTCAGCTGACGCCCTGTCAGCTAACACCACGTGTTCCGGGGTGCACGTGGTCTATGGGGCCAAAAAGGGATGAAACGAAAAACACCCTTTTGAACCGCGGACAGAGATGGACATCTCTGTCTGTCGACGTCCAAATTTAGACTAGAAATTTAGAAGCCCCCAGACCTCTTTCTAAACCCCTAACTGTCCCATAGCTAACAGATATCATGTCCAGCTTTTTGCAATTGCCTATGGCCCCAGCTGACCAGGAGAAGATCGCTTTCTCCTGTTCCGAAGGCCACTTTGAGTATACCCGTATGCCTTTTGGCCTGTGTAATGCCCCTGCGACGATACAGCGAGGAATGGACCAGGCGTTCTTTGGGTTAAAGTGGGAGTGTTGTTTGATATACCTGGACGATATTATCGTTTTCGGTCCCTGCTTCTCTGAATTTTTGGAGCACTTGGCCCGTGTTTTTGTCCTGCTTTTGCACAATGTCCAGTTTAAGCCCTCCGAGTGTTGTATTTTTGGGTTTGAGGAGGTGAAGTATATCGGTCATGTGGTTAATGTGCAGGGTGTCTTGGTGAACCCCGTCTTTTTCTCTGCCAGGTACTCGTTCAGCTGTCAGTAGTGTCCTTGGATTGGCCGGCTATTACCAGTGATTTATTAAGGGTTTTGCTGTTCTGTCGAGACCGCTTGTCGATTTAACTTGCGAGTCGGTTCCATTTCTTCGGACGCCTACATGTCAGTTGGCTTTTGATGGCCTTAAGGATACTTTGTGCTTGGCTCCGGTGTTCAATTCAGTTCAATTCAATACATTACCCCACAAGCAGCAACTCAATGCCATATGGTGGGGGGCATAGCCCTTGTAAGGAAAAATCCCCTACATCTGCAAGTTATACATCAGTGGTTGAACTGAATGAGGTTTAAAGCTGGACTGTCGCCGGGGAGGTTATTCCAACATCTGATCGCGTGCAAGAAGAAGGACCATAAGTAGGCATCCGAATTGGTGCGGAACTCGGTCAGGGGATTAGAATGATTGTGCCTGCTTCTGTGGTGGTTGTTGGGCATGAGTATGTGGGACACGAGGTGCGAAGTACTGGGTTGATTGAACCGTTCAAACAATCCCATAGATTATTTTTTCCCGTCTTGCTCTCAGCGAATCCAGTTTGAGGGATTGAAGCATCTCGGTCACACTTGCTGAGTGATAGTAGTTACCCTAAACAAACCTAGCTGGCCTCCGCTGGACCATTTCTAGTTCTTGAATTTTGTTCATCCTGTGAGGGTTCTAAATAGGAGCGCAGTACTCCGACATGGGGCGGACCAGAGTTATGAATCCGGTTTCCTTGCCACGTTCCGGGCACTCACGGAATATTCGTTAAACAAATCTGAGGCGTCGGTTCGCTGCTCCAATAATCATGGTGAGATGGTGATTCCAAGAGAGATTATTAGAGATATTAACACCGAGGTACTTGACCGATATGGATATGTTCGGCCCGGCACTTCTATTGTCGCTGCATACGGATGCTTCCGGCGTTGGTTTGGGAGCTGTACTTTACCAGGGTGAATCTGCTCAGCGGCGTGTGCTTGTGTATGCATCATGTACGGTTCTTCCCGCGGAAACGCAGTACGCGGTTACAGAACTGGAGGCCCTGGCAATCGATTGGGCTTGTGACAAGTTTCGTCATTACTTGTTCCTGATGCCTTTATGATTGTCACGGATCACCATGCTGTGTTATTTGAGATCTCTTAAGAACCCCTCCTCTCATTTGGGTCGTTGGGCCGCGAGAAAGGAGGAGTTTACTTAAACGGTCCGGTATCGACTTGGTGCCATCTACACCGATGCTGATTGTTTCGCAGTTTTCCTTTACCGGAGACTACACCGTTGTTGGAGGAGGACGATTCCTGTGTGTACCTGCTTAGGATGCTTCCTGATATAGGTCGCCATAGGCAGTGTATTGGTTTTGAGGTGGTCTTTTCATACAAGTATATGTTTCAGGCTCATTCGGGCATGGCTGCGGAACAGCGGAAGGATCCGGGGTTAGCTGCTTTGTGGGATTGTGGTTCTGTACAAGCAGTCCTCCACGTGGTTATGTTTTGTTAGGAGGCATATTATATTTTTTCTCAACTCCGAGCCTCCTCGTCTTTTGCTTGTTGTCCTGGCTCATATGCGTGAGGATGTAATCCGCGAACGTCATGATCATCCTATGGATGGCTATTTTAGCATCACTCTCTTGCTTTGGTCTATGCTGCTTATTATTGGCCCTTATTCAGTGTCACCTGAAAGAGCTGCCCACTAAGCTTCCTCAAGGACTGTTGTAGTCGACTCTCCGGCCGAACGATAGGGATTTGATTTTGTCGGTCCACTACCATCTTCGGTCGGTGGTGTTGCATATTGGCTGGTGGCTGTTGATTTTGCTACCCGATTTTGTGTGGCTTCTTCTATTCGTCGGGCTAATGCTTTGGCCATGGAAACATTTTTCCTAAAGACTGTTAGAGCGGTTTGGTGTCCCGCAGGCCCTTACCTCGGATAGTGGCACGCCTCAGTTGAGTGGTTGTTGCCAGACGTTTTTTTGCCAAATACCGCATTGTTCATTGTGCCTCCACACCCTATCACCATCAGGCGGATGGGTTGGTAGAGCGCACTATTCAGACTTTACAGGGTTTTATTGCACACTTCCCTGCCGCCTGGTTCCGTTGGTAGGGATTGGACCTTTTGTCTGCAACTGTGCAAGAGTCTTTGCTCAGAAGCCTCTTTATGCTAATCGGGGTTCCAGCCCGGTCCCCGTGCATAATTATTACGCCGCCTGTGGTCGGCCCGACTGTTTCATTGATCCAGCGACGCACGCGTGCGGTGGCCTGCTTGCGTCATGCTCAGCTGGTCAAGAAGCTGACTTTCGATCGACGCCATCGTGCTGTGTCCTTTCTCGTTAGTAATTGGGTCCTTGTTAGGGATCTGGCCCCTAACAGCTCTAAATAATACTTTTCGTGATACGCGGCGTTGTACACCGGCAATTTCAGTCTCCCATGTGGTTCATTTAAAGTGATTCATTCCCCGTGAATCGGGAAGCCTTTGTTTGTTTCGATGTTGTTGTTCGATATCGGCCAGTTTTTTGTTGTGAGGCAGTTGATAAAGCACATTAGTCCAGCGGTGATATGTCACACCACTGTTATAAACATACCTGAATCATCCGGAGCTGCGAGTGGAGGGCTGTTGGGGTCAGTCACCACCAGGTGACCGCCCTAGGAGGAGCCCACTACTGGGGCCACAACATTCCTGCCCTGATGACTCGGCCGGACAGGGGAAGAGGAGCCAACAGGGACTCCATCAACATCTGCAAGATGTCCATTCCGGGAGGCCCATCCCATGAGGCTACGGCATGTGCTAACATACTGCAGATAAATCTGCAGTGCGCAGCAGGAGGACGAATGCCGGGGGCCATTCTAACTCCAGGTGCACCTCAGGTTCTCGGTAATAGAAGAACAGGACAGTGGATGGACGGGCAGCCTCACAGAAGAACTGAAGCGTGTTTGCCGGTAACAAGTCGAACGTAGCCATGCTGATTGCTGGAGTATACTGGAAGTGCCCAGATCCAGGCACATAAACTTTTGCTGTTTGGAAGTCACGTGGCACAGAGGACATGATACTGCCCAGGGGCCAAAACAGAAAGCAATAACAGGAGGGGACAACCATGTTACCTAGGAATTGCTAGAAATGAACTAATTTCAAAACAAGACCATTCTAAGAACTTAATGCTCTATATGGCTGGGTGAAAAACGTCAACGGCAGATTAAAAACAACACCATCTAGTGACAGAAAAGCTAACCTGACGCCCTAGGCTAAAACACCAGAGAACTTACAGGGTGAGCCTGAAATCGTCAGAGGACTGGAATAAGAGTGCCATACAAGGATGAGTGAGAAAATCAGTTGGGAAAAAGGGGAGTCCTTAAAAATAAGGGCCCTTCTCCCAAGAGCCCCTCCCAAGTGCCAGGTACTAGCAGAACACTAAGATGGGCACGAAACAAACAGGATGAATGGTGATGTGTAACCATCCTGTGCAACAACGTACGTGGGAACTTCAAAGAAAACCGAAGATGGCCACCAGGTGGAACAAACAGTATATATAGCAGGTGAAAACAGGAAACAACAGAACTCGTCAGAAAGTCGTTGTCAAACAGTCGTCAGTGAGTCGTCGGAGCGAATACAGCACTGCAGACCGAGAAGGAGACAATGGAGAAATAGCCTGAGGTGGACACCGATCTACCGTACAACACTTTCCCTAGGAGGTTCAGTTATCTACCAGAGTGACCGTGTGCGAAGTAGGAAAACAGCTGACATGGTATGTGTATAACTCGATAACCTCGCTAGGAGAAGGGAATCAGTGTTAGGGCAAGGATAGGGACCCCATAGTGTACTTAATGTGTAATCAGTAAAATAAAACCTTTGTTAATCTCATCTTGTGAGCTGAATGACCAATGTGTTGTCTACTCGGACTTCGTTCGGGTTGGAAATTATCCCTTAGGTGACCCAAAACATCTCCACAGGGACCGTTACCATGAAACAACCAACTCCCCGCAGATGTCGTTGATTGAAGCGACATTAGAGCAAAAGAACCCGCGTATGACACCACCGCTGGCGCTTCGATCGCCTAAGGCCACCATTTGTTTTTTGACATTTTCCTCATGCGGCGTCATTGTGCCATCTCTTCCACATGCGATTGTTGCCTTTGAGGTCGTCGCTATGTCTTCGCCAACACCTCCTGCTTCTGCTTCTGGTAATGGCCCTCCGGAGTGCGTAGATGTGGCCATTGATGTCATGCAGTTTGAGCCGGTGTAGTTTCATTTGGCGACACCAGGCTCTATTATTCGAGTCCGTGTTGTGCCACGAGGTGGTCAAATTGATGCCGTAGCTGTTTCGCCGGCCATTCCTGCTCCTACTGTTCGACCGCTGAAGGCTCGAGGTCAATTTTACTGGGGTCATGCTAAATGTGCTCTTTTTGGCCGGCAGGGTGGAGACGTTTCATCATTTGGATCTGCTTCGGCTTCTGTGTCAGCCCCTGATTCTTTGCTGGATTCCACGAGGCTGTCCCAGCCTGTGCAGTTCTGCCTATTTTTGGCAGAACACACAGGTCATTCTTGTGCCTGGCTTGTCTGTTTTGGCGACTTTGTCGTCTACTGCCATCGTTGTGCCACCGGCAACTGCGTCGGCTACAATGTCGGCCTCTGGTGTCTTGTTTATGAGTGGAGAGGCTGGCTCTGCTTCCCGCCCTGTTTTTCCGACCCAAGCTGTTGTCAGATCTTCAATGCATTTATCGATTCCGCTGCCATCTAAGGCCGCTTCTTTTGCAGCCTCAAGAGGTCGTTCTCGCCCTTCGGGGAAGGGTCATTCCTCGTCTCGCCGTCGTCGTCACCGTTGGCTATCGATCGCCTTGGCTCCTCGCCCTTTGCCTCCGTTTTAGGTTGAGCGGCCATCGCGTCGTTACTTGGGCCCACCATCTGTCGATAACACCGACTTTGCTGACTTTCCGACTTCTGGACTTGAGCTCCACTGGAGTCGTCACCTTCCCCTTATGGTTGTGGAACGAGAGGACCGCTACCGGGAGATCCGCCGTTGTTTGGACCAGCTGACCTATTCGCCGGTTGAAGACATCATCCCCGTAGGATCGGCAGGGGCTATCTTGTCTACTATCGAGTAGCGCGCCTTTAAGGCCCATTATGGCATGCCGCCCCTGCTGTACACCTGTATTGCCCAAGGATGGACCTTGCAGGTTCGCCTTCTTCATTCTTATCGCCGTCAGATCATGATGGGGTGGTACCATGCTCCCCCCACCACTGCAGAGGAGTCGTCAGATGCAACGTGACCGTTTCCATTATCAGACGTTGTATTTGTTTATGATGAGGATGTTCCCCCGGCCCTGAAGTGATTTTTCTTCTTCTCATTTGTTCATTCATTATTTTGTTGGCTGGCTATTTTTATGTGTTGGCTTTTTTTGTTGTTTTGTCACGCCTGTAGGAGGGGGGTGTCAAGGGCACTTTGTCGCCCTTGGTCCGTGGCTTAAAGAGTGCCACGACATGAGCAATGCCGTGACCCGAATAGTCGGCCCGGTTTTTCGTGGAATGCCGTTAGGATATCCCTGGCTCTGAGGGTGGTCGCCACCTGGTGGGTGGGAATTCGACTTGGGAGGCCGGGTGTGCTTGACCCGACAGTCAGGTCTCGGGACTCTTGAGAAGATGTTGCGTTTTGTTTGTTGTTATGGGCCTTGGCCCTGATTCCGGCATGGGGGTGTTGACCCTAAGTCAACACGCCATATAGTTTTCCTACCAGGGACTAGTCGCGAGGGCCGTTAGCTCTAGTTTGTCGCGCTGCTTTGGCCTGGAGGCTGAGCACCTTGAGGATAGACTGTGAGGGTATTGTGATAGCTAAGTTGGCTTTTCTGTTTATTTACGCATGTGGCCGAGTTGGCCTATTATTGTGAACTGTGGCCGAGTTGGCCTGTTTTTGTGAAGTGTGGCAGATAAGCCTAATGACAAGCCATTAACACATATGGCGAACTTAAAGTACCTGTCACAAGACTCGTTAAACTACACCCATTGGCAGTTCGAGGTGCAGACTTTAAGAAATGGCTTGAATGCTGAGAGAAATCACAATTTGTTATAGAAAAAATGTTTTCTTTGTTTCCAACCCCACCCCTTTCCTTCATAATCTCAAATACCCCAGCAGACATCTATCTGCAGAATACATTCTGGAGGAGAATATTAGCAAAATGAATTCTACAACCAAAAACAGCGAAAACATGATCATATTAAAATACTATTAAGCATTAAGGCTGATCGAAAGGTCACTTGAAAAAGCGTGGTAATTTTCGGACACCCTGCATAATATTTCCACCATGCAAAACCATGCAAAATTTGTTCCATGTGTTTGCTTTAATAAATAAAGACGCTTACAATCTTGCTTACCTTGTAGAATTTGACGTCCACTAGTGACACTTTTTGTTCCTTTTTCAACGAATTACGCCCTTCATTATTGAACAATTAAATAAAAATGGGAAAAATTCCCATACGTCATCAAAAAAAAGCAAGCGTCACCCTTGCGTCATTTGATGACGACCTTTGCATAAGCGAATTTTTCCCATTTTTATTTAATTGTTCAATAATGAAGGGTGCAATTTGCCAAATTTGAGCGTCTTTATTAAAGCAAACGAATGGAACAAATTTTGCATGGTTTTGCATGGCGGATATATTATGCTGGGTGTCCAAAAATTACCATGCTTTTTCAATGGACATTTCGATCAGCCTTAAGACGATAACATACCATAAATATAAAAAAACAATGGGGTCCATTTGGGTCCATCCAAAACACCTTTACACAGATATGAAAGTACAGTAGAACCTGTCTAAGTCAATACTGTAGGGACCGGGCATCTTGTATCGGTTTAGACAGGTTACTGACTTAGGCAGAGACATTATTTTAATGGACTTCTCACTCAAGGAGGAGATTTATTGTCATGGGCCACCAGTGCCCACCACGAAGTCTTCACCCATTTTTTCAATTCCATTCAACTCAGCACCCTACTGTCAGTATTTTTAGTACCATGTGGTAGGGGGGTCTAGTCCATTAACCCAAGTTAAGTTCAAAGGG